>BGPR01023117.1:0-24596 GCA_013235015.1 Araneus ventricosus | reverse complement strand
GAAGAGTATAATGTAAATTCTAAAATTTATCTATTTGCGTATAATTGAGGATAGGGTTATTTTTGCCTATATGTATATATGCGTGACTATATGAAAACGTAATCATAATCTTTGGAATTTCAAAATCATGAAATAATGTATTGTGTATAGGTCCAAACAAACCATGGGCAAAAATAACCCTATACTCAATTATACGCAAATAGATTAATTTTAGCATTTACATTATACTCTTCAGCATAAGAAAGGAACTTCAGAATATTTTCTACTTTGTTTCCTTGTACTCACAAACAGAGAGAATACTAACCACCAATATATCCAATCTCCGGGTTCTTACACATTTTAGCGTTCAAAACCTTCTTGAATTCTAAAAGCAACAATCAAGAAATAAGTAAAATCATAATTGATGCAATTTTATTTAACAGTAATAAATACTGTGAGTTAGATGGATAAAATTCTGTATGTTGTCCATACACCAAAAATATTTAAGAATATTGATCCATCAGCTGAGCAATGTACACTAATGAATACTTGATTTTTTTTACAGTAACGCAAAAAGAAAGAGAGACTGTATTTAAAGGCCTGTTGCCAATCTCATTGAAAGAAATTCTGTGAACATTAATAATTATTGTTTATATTTATTTGCTCATTTTAACTATGTCCAAGAAAATACTTATATTTTTAAGGATCATGTTTAAATACATTCTTCTTACTAT
Organism: Araneus ventricosus; assembly: GCA_013235015.1. Classification (NCBI taxonomy): domain Eukaryota; kingdom Metazoa; phylum Arthropoda; class Arachnida; order Araneae; family Araneidae; genus Araneus; species Araneus ventricosus. The sequence continues at coordinate 23,883 of BGPR01023117.1, read as the reverse complement.
TAAATACAGTGAACTTATTTATTTAATCACTCTCAAATAATTAGATTAGATTAATTTAATTTTTGGATTCATAAAACGCATTCTAAAATGTGACATCTAACAAATGCCTTTGTTATTTCGTTGTCATAAAGTAGATATCATATGATTCAATTTTTGTACCTCTAGTTTAATTTTAGATGCGCTTGTTCTTCCATTGTTATAAACACGTATTTTACCATCGTCCTATATATAGGACAGCTCAGATTTGTCTAATTTTCATAGCCTATATCGCATTTTTTATATATGTTCCGCTTCTAAAATATATTTTAAGATTGATAAGTGTTATTTATTATCTTTTTAAGTTCAATTTTGATCATTTTAAATTTTTTTAAGAATTTTGAATTTGGCTAATTTTTGCTACTTTATTTGACATGAATTATATTTTTCTTTTAAATAATTATTAGAAAAAAATACAAATTTTTTTCCCGATTTATTCATGACAAGTCTTAGATATTACTTTTGAGTAAAATTTGCAAACAAAAAGCTATATTCAAACTGGTTTTGCAAAGGTTTTATGTACCGTCCTATATATAGGACAATAGTAAAATCCCCTACTATGCACACCCATACAAAGGCGTTTGAAATTTCGGGAAAAGGTATTAGAATATCTATCTTTTACTAATTGCAAAACTCAATAACATCTCGTTTGCTTGGAACGTGAACCTGGAGGTGTGTCTTGAGTTATATATTTGTGCTTTTTCTTTGTTTGAAAGTTTTAGTCACGTGCTGATGCTATGTTTTGTAGGGAAAAGAATACTGCTGTTGTTTGATCTGATTTCACATCCGTTCCTTCCAGAACAGTATTGGAAGTGAGTCGGAGATTTTTAACTGAAGAAGCTTTTGAGTATTTAACCTTCTCATAGCGAACGAGGTGGACCCGGGCCGTCTAAAAATTTGGCCTTAACAGCGAGGAAGGTCGGTCTGAGGCGGTTGGCTTCTTTTGAGAGGAGGTGATCTTCTGAAATCGCATAGGAGATAAGCGGGGTAGGGGGTCAAATTATGCTTGCCAACCACAGCCCATTTCCGTGTGCCTTAAGAGAAAGTTAAAGCAGAGGGTGGGGTGGCGTGGAAAATAACCACCCAGGTTAGGAGAGTCCAATTAATGTCATTTCCTCCCAAAAATCCCCGCTTTTAAAGGAGCTAAAAGAAAAAAAGTATCCTCGGAATTAAAGAGTTAATTTCATTGGCCGATGAATATGATGATAATGATTTTTAAATGATAATATTACCACCTGATCCAGAAATTGTCATTGATGATGAAGAAATTGATGTTGCCTGCACCACCAGTGAACACGGCCATGTTGCTTTTGACGAAAAGATTCAGAAGAAACATATGGAACAATTGAAATTATAAAGGAAAAGGATGCTGCTGAATATATTTTAACCCCTTCATGGACTAATTGTGCACCAAAATTTCCGTCAACTCCTGAAATATTTTACGGATATGATTTTAGGAAAATCACCTTGGAACTTCTCGAGATGATGGCTGAAAATCTGATTATCCAGCTATGGTACAGACAAAAAATATTCATGTTTTTTGTATAAATTCGATGAACTGAAACAAGATTTGGGTATAATTTTCCAAAGCGGATATCACATCTTACCCGAAGAAAAAAAGTACTGGGCAAATGCTTCTGATATTGGAACAACGCTTGTTAATCAAACAATGTCTAGAAAGTGATACTTAGATATCAAGAGGTATTTATGCTTCAGTCACAATACTGCTATTGATTCTCAAATCACTATTAGAAAGTACGCCAAATTTACAAATTGTTGAATCAAGTTTCACAACGGTTTGGTGTGCTTTCTGAACATTTAAGTAATGATGAAAGAATAGTCCGCTATTTTGAAAGACCTGGATGCAAAATGTACATGAAAGGAAAACCCATAATATTTGGATACAATCTAATAATACTCTCATCTTTCGATGTATATCTTTCTCGTATTATGCCATATAAGGCAGTAAACCAATTCTAAAAACAGTTATAGCATGCCTATGAAAAGAAAGAAAGAGAAGAAATCATTAGCCCAAACAGTCGTTGAAAATTGGTTGTCTGTTGTTGAAACTTAAACGTTTTATTTTGTGTGATCTTTTTGGTCCCCCAGAAGCAAGCGTTCCTTTGCTACGGGTACAGTTGAGGAGAATAGAATGACAAAATGCCCTTTAATAAAATTGCAGCTGTTCGATGGATTGACAATTGAGTTGTATCATTGATCAACAATTTTGAAGACAAAAGAGGCTTTAAAAAATAAAGAAGAATGAAGGGTTGAAAGCAGAAAGTAGATATACCGTATGTTGTTTCGTATAATTTATACAAAAATGGTGTAGATTTGTTGGAAAATCTCATAAAAACATATTTTTCATCCACGCAAGGAAAAAGTGGTATTCACCATTATTCAAATATGCATTTGAAACATCACTGGTTGCACTGGTTTAGAAACATTAAAACTTTTTGCTCCAGAAAACGCTGTATAATTCCTCAAATTTCATCGACATATTACAATAGCTTACTTAGGATTGTGTGTACCTCAAAATGTTGCAAGAATGAGTTTGGGCATTCAAAAAAAAATCCAGATTAATTCGAATTTCAAAGTGAACCCTTTCTAATAAATGGAAAACAACGCCAATGACAGCTTAAAAACTGTACAAGAAAACCCTTAACTATTTGACAAAAATGTAGTTTAGGATTTTGCTTTGAATGTTTACTATACTTTCATGTAAACCAAGATGCTTGATTGAAAAGTATGTAGTAGTGGATTTTACCATCGTCCTATATATAGGATAGCTTGTAAAAAGACAACCGATAAAGTTTTCTTAAGTTTTTTAACTTTATACTTTTGCTTGATGTATCATTAGTCTGTGATAGAATTTTTTTGGAAAAATACTAATTTTTTCTTAATGTGGTAAAATATGGGTTAAAAGAGATTATTATTTAGATTTCAATTATTATATTAAAATGTAATAATAATAAAATTTTCATCATTATACATATGCTAGACATGTGATATACTTATGTGCTAATGTGAAAAGGATAAGTTCAGAGGGAAATGAATAATTCGAAAATTTCAAAACTAGAAAAATATATAAGAAAAAAGATTATAAAAGAACAAATATCTTAAATGAAGAAAAGTGCATATAATAACGCACCCGTTTTCCTCCAAAATGTATTTATGGACCTAGAAACCTATTTCAGAAGCATAAAACAAGCCATCACAGTAAACAAATCTCATTGTCATACAGTTCTTTCATACGCTTTTAGGAAATAAATTTCTCGGATGTAAATTGGCAACAGGGAAACACGATAGCTCGACTACTAATGCGGCAATATGGTTGAGAGATAAATAAATAGTTAAATGGGCAGGAAAAGTATTTTAGTATGTATTAAACTTTTATTTTACGACTTTTGGTGAGCTTTAAAGACCTTCGATAAATATTTTATGAGGTTCCAACGGAAAAGTTTTATTTCGTCGGAATCTACTAAAAATAGCATAATAACAGCAATACAGCATGAAGCAATTTCTTTCCTTGAAATAGCCTTGAAGGCTCATAGAAACAGTTGTTTGTTTCACTTGCATGTCAACTATCAATTTTTATTATTTTATGATTCGTTAAGACAAAGCGATTAAAGTAATCGGATTTTTGTTGTTTATATATTGCCATAATACGTTCAGGTTCTGCAGTTCTTATTTTTTTATTAATCATATCTCTTTGGAAAGTTCAAATTTCTGTAGAATAAACGGGAAATTAAAAGTAGGAAATACAAGTTCTATTTCTAAAAGGTTTTATGTATACAAATTCAAGCCATTCTTTAACGTTTCTTTTGTAACCTATCGTTAGGCGTGGTTGTTATATATCTCATTGTCAGGCAAATCAAATAAAAAATGTATTTATCTACAATATCTTAATCTTTAGTTTTTATAATTAAATATTAAATATATATTTGATTTTGTACATATATTATTTGTATTTCCATGATGTTGCAAAAACCTTATTATCAGATCGTTCTCATTTCAATGATTGTGTTTTTAAATGTCATTGTGACAATGTAAAAAAACTTACATTACCTGAAAATTTTTTCTCTTCGACTTTACAGAATTTTTTACCGTTCCGAAAGTTTATTCACCCCACCCAACACTTGAAAACCATTTTATATTAGGCTTTTGAAATAGCATAAAACTTAATATATGTGTATAAAAATGAAGAGAAGAAACTTGCAACCATGGGACGACTATTTGAAAAATCGGAATTTCGTTTTATAACTCTTACCGATGGGTGATTGAAGCCGAAACTATATTAATCCTCATCCCTCAGGTAACTAAAACTTTTAAATGACATTTTTCCCACTTATTCATTTTTATATCAACCAGTTTACTTCTATTCTTCAGATATTTATAGAAACTTTCGAAATAAAGTAGAAATATTGTTTCAAGGAACTACGGGAAATGAACTTTAAAAAAAATGATATTTTTTCATATTGATAAAATAGCTTCACATAGCAAAAGTTGGTTAACCATACACCATTTCAATATTCTCAATGAGTTTAAAGATTTGCTAATCAACTTTTGCTGAAAACAGTTCACTTAGTTTCTAATCATATCTTTTTAACTTAAATAAAGTTGTCTATTATTTTGAGACCGTGTCTTAAAGAATGATATCGAAATTATAGAAATGGTTTTAATATAACAAAAGAAACATCTGAACGGGAAGTCCCTTCGGAATCACGTAGGCTTGGAGGATTTCAAAGATAATCTTCAAGCTATATATGGCCTTAACTCTTTCATTGCTACGGATTATATATCTCGTCATTTCAGGAATCTTCGATGTGCTCTAGAATTTGGCTTGCATAACACATTTATTAAGATAAACACGCTAATTGATGTCCGCAGAATACGTTCACCTCTTTCTTTTTTGATTTATAAATTGTCTAGAGCGAGCACAGATATTTATTGTCTTTCTTTGATCTTGCATGTAATTCTTATACTACAGCGAATGTGTTATAACCCTCCCGCTACATTACAATTACGACGTTATTGATGATCAATATATACGTCTGGGCAGAATGAAATAGTGGATATTTCTCTAGGAAATACATTCCAACCATTTCAGTAAACAACAGGTTTAGAAGTCATAGTGCCATGAAATGCAATGACACATTATTCAGAGGTATCAACCAAGATAATATTTAACGCTTAAACGTGAGTTATGGTATATCAAAAATGATTTGCCCATACGTTAAACGACACGATCACCGAATCCGCCTTGCTTGATTACTTCTTTTGGAATCACATAAAACCATTGGTGAACGACGATGTGCTGAAAATGATGAAAATGTTTTTGGGCGCAACAGAATATCTGCCCTGGCCGTCCAATGTACGCTAGGAATCGCTATCGATGTTAGTGAAATGTAAGAGTTCATGGAAGTAGTTTCTTGGACTTGGTTTCATATCTGTTCAGTTCGCAAATGTAGCTCTTGTCGTTAAGAAGCACATGTTGTTAGTGTTTTAATTTCTTGGTAACTCTGCATGCTAACAAGTGAGGATGGCGTTTGAATCATATTTTTGTTGTATGACTCTTATTTAATTATTAAGAAACCTGATATCTGTCAGAAGCTTGTACGTGCATTCAAAACTAATTTGCATTTTAGATTTAATAAGATGAAAAATAATTGTGGGAACGCAGAGAAAATTCTTTTGCTTATTATTATGCTGTTCCGTTTTATAAGAGTGGTGAATCAAATATTTCCAATAAGAAAATGGTGCATATACAGTTAAGAAATGTATTAGAAACATATTTTGAATAACATATTTTGAAACATATTTGCATTTAAGAAATCTTCCGTCTTGCTTTTCCTCTGAGTAGTTGTTGAATGAAGGTTGTTCTGTGCGGTCGCTTTATTGGTTTCTCATCAATGCCTTTTTAATACGTTATGATTACTTTCCTCACCTCTATTGCTATCTACTATCGATTCGGCTTTTAGTAACCTACCACTCCCAGAAGTCAGAACACATAGAAGTGAGTCAAACACATAGTATGCATGGCAAATAAAGTAATTCATAAAGAATTAAAATGGTGAATATCGTTCTTCACAATAATGAACATTTAAGCATTTTAATATCAAATAAAAATTTAAATGCATCATTAAATATCTGCCTTATAAGACATATAAACAATAATTGAAGAAAATAATAAATGTTCACTACTTTTTGCTTTAAAGCATAAATTTGTATTTTTCATTCAAAAACATGGTATTTCTGAAAGAAATAAGTTTATACCAGCGGGAATTCTATGAATAAAATTCTGAAGTATTTGTACTCAATACAGTTCAATTTAAATTTAAAAAGGCGAACGTTACTTTTAAAACGGAATAAATTTCCCTAGTAAGTTTTTCAATGGGACATATTTAAATGAGAAAAGTCACTTTCCGATAATTTCTTCAAGACATAATTTGATGCACTATAATTTGATGTGTTGATGAATTAAATTATCTTGTAGTATTGTGAATTATAATTAATATATGGTAAAAAAATTACAATTTATCTAATTCCAGCTAGATTATATACAGAGATGAACAGAGACTATGGTAATAATGATAATGCCTGAAATTTATCAAAACAGCTTATGTGTATTTCATATATATAAAATCACTAGCTGATCAAATATTTTAAAGTCTATGAACTTGTAAAAATTTAAACTTGACTAAACAGTGTTCTTTCGTTCATTTTCGTTTGATCTCTCCCGTGTCGTCTGACCTTTCGGCCAGCACTTCCTTTTGTCTCCACACTTTGAAACACCTGAAATGAGTCTAGCAATCCAGGGAACTCCACATTTCCTTCCCATAATTACTACGTCGACAACAGGAGCTCTTCAATATCATGGTTTTTATTACAATCATCCAAAGTACCATTCTCTTATTTTTGATTTTATGGCTTGAATGGAAAAACACCCGATAGTGTTTCTTCTTTTTCTCTTTAGATCCTCTTCCTTTGGAAAATGATTAAATAACCTTGAATGAATTCAGACACTCATTAGGGTCATTTAAAATTTTGTAGAAATGAAGCATCGCATAGGGATTTTTATTAACTAAAATCATTCGATCGCTGTGTAAACATATTGAAAGATGAACATGCTACGAAATGAAAGTGGAAATAAAAATTCTGTCTTCCTGTTAATATTCAAAGAAAGCAATATTTTTATAACTTTAATAGTAGCTTTAATAGTTAGTAACTTTAATAGTTTTTATAACTTTAATACAAGGGAATGGAGGATTTTATAAAGCAAAAAGTCGGTTTGAATTTAATTACATTGATAGAAAGTTTTGTTAAAAATTATATTTGAAATGAATTTCTAAATATTTATTAATTGGGGGAAAGAAAGTATATTATTTAAATTCAGATCAGTTGAAAGAAAAGTTTCAGCACATTAAGATGGTATATAAATCATCTTCGTGCAATATATACTTCAGAAGTTATTGACGAAACACTCAGAAAAAACGCGAAAATTGGCTTAATTTTTGTTATTAAATGAAATATTTTGAGAAGTAATAATTTTTGAAAGTTGAAATAAGCATAGTTGATATAGAAATGGACCCCAAAATTACATACGCAAGTTTCATGTTGATGCTGTTCACAGTTTAGGAAGAATTCTTGTGACAGATAAACCAGTAAAACATCTTTTTTTTCCTCTCTAGCTCGTTTCCCTTCAATAGAAACCGGACTAAGTAATCTTTAAACGCTTAACACTACCGGAAATAAAAGTGTCCAAAGAAAATAATATTTTCTTATATTAATTTTAATAGTGAAAAAAAGGTACGTGTATAAAGCATTTCATGAATTAATGATTTAGTTTGAATTTCGTTTTATAACAATAGAAAACATTGTTACAAATTGTGTTAAAATGAATTTTGGAATGTTATTATAAGTAGAGAAAAAGATGTAGAGCAATGGAATTAGAATCATTAAAAAGATAATTGTTTGCTCTGTAAGATGGTGTAAAAATAATCGGGGTGCAAGAAATATTTCAAAAGTTATTCGAAGCAAACTTCTAAGCATTAGGTTTATTAGCGACTAATTTTCATTTTTTAATTAAATATATTAACCCTATGAGCCCTATTCCGCCCCAAACCGCCCGTTCGACCGAAGCAGGACTCAAGCGGTTTCGGGCGCCTGGGTGAATTTTTTTAGGAAAAATGTAGTTTCTTTCTTTGTTGACAATTTATCGAGCAACCATAGGTGTCAACCTCCTGGAAGTTCTGTAAAGAACGTGACGATTTCATTTTGTTTTTGTGAGCGAAAATTCTCTCCAGGTTTTGAGGCAAAGGAATTCTCACTCTAGCCGGGTTCAGAGAGTTAAGGAGTAATTAATTCTGAAAGTTGAAAATAGCACAGTTGACCTAGAAATGTAGTTCAGAATGTCGTGTGCAAATTTCATGTCGCTACTTTTCACCATTGAGGAGGAATTCTTGTGACCGACAGATACATGTATTTTTTGTTTTATATTATAGATAAACTTACTACAAATGGATAACCTGACAAAATTTTAAATAGAAACTATTTTTGTTAGTTATTCTTCTAAACATTTGTATATAGTCAGAATCATAAATTGTAATGCGTAAAAATATCAGCGAAAATTCTGGAAATGAGTACATTGCTAACCATTAAAACTAATCCTTTCCCGTTTCTCTGATAAGCATGGATCTATCTGAGAAATACATATTTGGTATGTCTCAAATGTTAAATGTATCATCCGTAGGATTCACTTTCTTGCCTTATTTCATTAATGCATTTTACGATTACTTCATAATCGTATACTCTAGATAAACATAAACTTCTCTGAGCAACAACATAAATAGAAAAAATTACCATTCTCTACTAACCTTGCTCCTCATTCAATTAGTCTATTCGATTACAGTCCAAGGAAATATTTTACTTCTACAATTATATTACTTTTTATTTCAATTCTTGTATCCTAAGTCAAGGTTGTCGTCAGGAGAAAAGGAATAAAATCTGCTGCTGCATTGTTTGTTGCACCGTTTCCAATGTCTGTTATGTGAGAAAGCGCATTTTTGTGCTTATTCTTCTATTAAACACATGGAAAAATTCGAGATCGAATTGTTTCTCTCCACAATGTGTTAGAAATTCGGTTTGCCATCACTAGACTTTGCAGAAGAAGAATGCGGAGAAATGTCCGCCAATCTTTTTCTTGTTTAGTTGTTGAAGTTTTCCAGCAATGTGCATCTTTTGAATCAAAGGAAATGAAGAGAATAAAATGGAGGAACGATGTATTTCTCAATTCGGATTTTGGATTTTTTGAATTCCATTTCCCTTTTCCACTGTTCCTCTTTCTCTCTCTTTTCAGAAAAGCTGAAAAATGGAAAGTGTGAGATCCCAAATATTTATGGCTTACAACTCGAAACTTCTTCGAAATTTCGAGAAAGTCATTCCGAGAAGAAATGTCCCGGTTACTTCAAATCATGTACATCATCTATGTTTTGATTGTTGGGGATTTCTTATAGCATTGTGTATTGACACTGAAATAATGAACTGTTTACGCAACGTATTACTCATTTACTTTATTTTAAAAGTGCCACACTAATTAAGTCGTCGATCAAATAAAATCGCTAAAGTTACAACAAGGCCAGAATTTAAATTAGCCTTTCGAGACTGACTTAACTTTAAACTGCAGTTTTGACAAATAATTTTTACAAGATAGGGAAAGATTTGTGATGTATTTTTGATAATATATTTCCGAGTGTTTTAATAAAGGTTTGCAATAATTTGTACTGTGTGTTACAATTTGAAATTTCTTTTTTAGTCACTATTATTTAGTTATTATCATTTAAAATTAAGGATTACTCAACATAAAATTCTAAGCGAATGATTATGTAAAGTGTTTGTTGAAATTCAAAAAATGCGGAAAAGACTTTTTGTCACTGTATCTATTATATAGATATTTTTTGTTGTAGAGAACAGTGCACAAACATTCCTTTTGAAAACATATATACCTTTAAACTGTTGCTGAAATTTAAGTGCTCTAACTAGGAAACTATGTGAATAAGAAAATTTTGGAAAGCGACGGAACAGTTACAATACGACTATTTATTTTGCTTCACAGAAGATACTACATATTATAAAGCCTTGGAAAGTTTGCACATATAGCCATTTCTACCCGAAAATTTAAAAATTTAGAATAATTCTTTCATCCCTATTAGAAATTTCGATAATGCATATCAAAATCTAAATATATATGAGTATACATGATATTATATATCTTTAGCTATCACATCCCTATAAGAACAAAATATTTTACGGTATCTCCACGATATTGCTACGGTATTTTGAATGCCGCACAACATCATAAATATTTCGTATGAATATTGTAGGGCACAAGTTTGTGTTTTGTTTGGACTGGGAAACGGAAGATAAAATTAAAATGTTACAGTAATATCAACAAATATTCAAAGTATTGCAACCCTATTTTATATTTTTCCCTATTGAAAAATGACTGTTTAGCCAAATAAACGTGCATAAAACGGTACATCGTCCAACTACAATGTGATTTCCAATATATTTCTTCAAAATGCTTTTATTTTTGTATCTAGAATTTTCTGAAATGTGTGTAGAAGAAAAATATAGTTTGAAATGCTTTTACTATAAACAACAAATTTAAACGTACTTATATTTGTTTTATTTCTAATAAATGATGTAATAATCATCAAAATTCTTAATAATTATTTAATAATGATAATATTTCAGAATAATTTGTATTTTGTTTCTTCTAATAGAAGTCGAAACTTAATTTTGAGTCTTATCACTTGAAGCAAGTGAATGAGAGGATGCCGTATGAGTAAGCGTGGTGTTAATTCTCTTTTAGGCAAGATAATGGTACGGAGCTGAGTTATCCCCTTTCTTCCATGACGGAACGTACCTCCTGCAGGAAGGACTGAGTTGTGGCCGGAATCGGCTATTAAGACTCCAACTTGAGTTTCCGATTAATATCATTACGAATATCATTGATGCTGCATTGATGATGGGTTGGAGTATCTCTAATTTTGGTTGGTTGCCAAAACTGAAAAACAATAACGTATTTTTCTATTTTACATGAAATCTTTCATGCTTTATACATTTAAGTATAAAAAGGCAACAGATTCAAATTCAGAAAAAACTATCAATAATCTCTACTAATAACAAAGGGAAATGATTGACTCTCTCTCTCTCTGTGTTTGTTTGTTTGTGTATATGTGTGTGTGTGAATATTGGCGCTCAACAGGACAGACCGCATAATGCACAGGACAGATCAAATAATGCATAAGAGATTCAAATAAATTTATATTCCCGAAGAACAAACCCAGATACCACGCACGTTTGCAGCAAGTTTGATTTTTACTTGATATTACCTTGCCATGGCAAATTTGACGCGTCAAGCTTGAAGCGAAACTGTGGCAAACTAACAATGCAGAATCACCACCCTCGCTTGCAAAACGAGTTTGCCACAAATTCGCCGTCACAACTAGCGCCACCCCCTCCTTGCAATGCAAGCTTGCTGTGAGTTTTCAAAACAAGCTTGCTGCAAAGTAGCACAATAAGAGATAATTATCTTTGTCTCTGTTTTATAAAAACATCCGAATTTTAATAAAATCTCCTAGGCCGTCCTTCTTTTTATTAATTCAATAAATCAATGATAATTTGTGAAAAAACTAACTTTTTTATAAAAAAAAAATTTGAAACATTTACTAAGTATATAACTCGCACTGTAAAGAAAACTATATCGCCTTTTTCTTAATGTTGAAATTTTAACGCTTATAAACAAAATTAAACCTAAAAAACAGTCAATGTTTGTTGAAAAATATTAACTTCATTTTTCTCACATTTTAAAAGTAATTACTTTTGAACCTTAATTTCATAATTTATTCTACTAGCAAAACGTAGTTATTAGCGAAAATCGCTCTCTCATTGATTTCAAATCATGTTCTCAACACAAAAGTTTAAAAATTAATGAATTCAAGAAAAGAGTTTAAAATAAATCGTATGCGAACCGATTCGAACAATGCATTAGCGAAATCTATCTTCTACTCTCAGAGTTTATCTGGCCGAGTGGTTAGAGAGTCCGCTTAGCAAGCGCTATGTCGCGAGTTCTAATCCGAGGCTGTGTTTGTACTCTGTTTTGGCTATGTTTGCAATGAGTGTGACGTGGGAAGCTTGCTGCATGTTCGTCGCGTGGTGACTTCGAAGCTTGCGCTAACTTGCTGCAAGCTTGTTTCACACTTGCAGTCTTGTTATGTCAACCTTGCTGCAAACTAAAATTGCTATCTGCGAAGTGGTCACCAATGGCGGCTAGTAATTACTAAGAAACAGATAATGAGGAGTTTATAGAAAAAATAAACAACGATGAATCAATCAATAATGACGCTTATAAAAGGTAAATAATGAAGAGAACAACCACGATAAATCATATGATATAATAATAATGAAAGCGTTTCAAGTATTCTACTTATTATTAGAAAAACTTAAGGTTGGAAGATGTTACGCTAAATCACTGGGATAAGAAAGAAAGCTAACGGGTTGGCAATAGTTTGATAACTCTTTTTTGTTAATTTTTGTTGAAACAAATAATAATTAGCTAAATGGATATCCCCGCAGCAGAATAGGAATTTGCTGCATCAATAAGAATTTAGATTCATTTAAAGTGAATTTAATTCACAAATTTATAAAAGATATTTTATGTATGCCTTTCTGTCTCCATTCATATATATATATAGAAGATTATGGTTGAAAATATATATATAGAAGATTATGGTTGAAAAAATGTGGAATACAGTTGTAATATACTTCAAAATTTAAGCTTTAAAAAAATATTCTAATGTGCAACTTTCAACTCAAGAATCTGCTCATTATATTTAATGGTTTGTTTTAAATATATTCTTATAAAGTCTTCTCCAAGGAAAGAAGGGAACATCGGCAGTAAAGTTGATAATTCCACTTTCAAATCCTTCTCTGTTCGAAAGAAATTATAGCATTATTGTATTCAGTAGGAATTTCAATAGCTGTTAAATAAAATAAAGAAAAATTAACTGAAGTTTATAAAATGATGCTACACTCTATCCAACAGGAATTTGCCAGGACCTTAAGATTAAAATAGCTGGTGAACGAAATTTATATTTAAAAAATCCTAATTTCTTCTAAACATTTTTATACGTAAAGTTTTAAATTTTCTCACTTTTAATAGCGACAATTAGAATAAACTTCCTAAAATATGAATTAAAAGATCAGCATTTAAAAGATTTATAATTTATTAAATCTGGGTGCTATAATTCACTTTAGAATTCAGTTTATGCTGATTTAAAGAAAAGAAAAACCTTTCATGAAATATTTTTATTTTTGTTGAATTTCATTTCTGCTGATACGTTTCTACAATCATAAAAATGAATCGCTAATTTCTTTTTCTTAAAGTAATTAGCTTTCAATTCATTTAAATAAATAATTAAATGCAAATCAGTTATCCTTTTTTATATCATGAAGCTTCATGTGATTTGCAATTAAATATAAGAATTACTTTTGACTCTAAAAACTTTTCTCTATTAGATTTTTTGATTCACTACAAGATCTGGGTATCTTAAGTTAATTTATTTGAGAAAAATTTGATTTGATTTCATGTGTACTTTATGTTACATTTTTTAGTTCTTTTTCTCTAATCGCCGTCAAGAACAGAAATTTAGTAATTCAATTTCAAGCGAGGTTATTTCTGTTTAAATGAAAAAGAACACAAAGGATTTTTTTTTCTGCTTAAAAAAATTGAAAGTAATTTCGATAAAGCCTATTTCGATAAATAAAACTACGCGCAATCATCAAACCTTTTGCTCTAGTCTAATGTTATTTCATAAAGCCTGATTAATTTTATATCATCTCACTTGTAATGCTTTATTTAAGGTAATTATTACCAGCAAACAAATTTTAAGCATCCAAATCCACTTTAATAATAAAGAATCTATTTTGAAAAATATCCGCTGTATTGGTATTTCAATTCATTTTAAAATCCAAAGCAATTTATTTTTCCTGGACTAAAAGCAGAAAATCTGATTGATGCAAAGAGAGACAAATACAGCTTAGAGTTTGATACACCATTTACGAATTTCTTAGAACATACATAAGAGGATTCCATTAATCAGGACGACTAAGCTCTAGTGCAAAAATCTTTCGATGTAAAGCTTCAGAAACTCCCTGAACGCATTTCTTATCAATATCTTTCGTAAATATCCTTTCTGCTTCTTAACAACTGAATTGCAATCTCGCGAGAAATAAAACGGTCCAGTGTGAAAAATCTCTGATTCTTGCAGTATAATTGATAAGTGTGCCACCTTGCCATTCCTGCATACAAGATTTAAATTCTCCACGGAATCAAAGAATGCGAATAATAAAAAAAGCCTTAAGAAAAGCCTTAAAGAAAAGCCAAAAGCAGCATTTGTGTCTAATAAAGACGGATTTCCGCGGTTATTGTCAAGAAGAGGACTTACTTGAAAATGTTAAGGCTAAATTGAGAACCAAATGATTTGACATTGCTTAAATAAATCTCTCTGACAAATTATTTTCGATAATTGTGTGAAATAAATTTTCTTTCTAAATTCTTATAAACAAATTTTAACACTTTGTACATTTCTTTAGAAACGGATGCAGTGTAACATCTGTAAGTCATTCTGCTATTTAAAAGAGAAAAATGTCGGTGTTGATCACTGTGTGTAATAGCAGCTGCGTTCTGGATTAGAAAATTTAGAGAAAAATCTTACCTTCATTTTTGTGAATTTTTTTATATTTGAAATATATAATCGCATGTATTATTTGCCTTTAAAATTATTCATATATGCTTTTTATCATTTTATTTTTATTTCAATAAATATATAAATATATGTAATAGAGTGTCTCAAAAAAACTTTTTTTCCAAAAACATAGCTCCCCAGGATTTTTCTTGATCCTTATGGTCCTAATAGAGAGTATATGAAGTTTCGGCTCTCTAAGATCAGGAGGGTTTGACTGTAAAGCCGTAAAGTTTGAAAAAAGCTCTTAAAATGTAAATCTTTCAAAATTTTATTTAGAAATTTTATATGGTTACTAATGTGTTAAAAGTTATTTATATTTGTTCTTTTGGACGTGTTTATTTAGAATATAAACAGAAATAAGTATTAACTGTAACCTTTGCCCCTTATTACTTGAGAATAATTTAAGTCATTCAGAATTTAGATATGACATCAAAAAATTAGTTGATTGTAGTTTTTCTTCAGAAAAAGCATTAGCAGACTTCATTTCTCATAAAAGTTTAAATTTATTAAAGAAATTGCTCGTGGAGAAATTAGATTTCTGAATCTCAGTCAGATCTTTGGGATAGGGACGATTCTTATTTAAAGTCATAAGAAAAATTCCGAGGACACTCAATGTTATCAATGGTAGAGCCGAAAGAGTGTTAAAATTTGTGCAAGCTTTTAATCGACTATTCACTGTGGATGAAGAGCAAAAGCAATCTCTTTTTCAAGACCACAGAAAGCAGTATCCGGACTGCGGAATAAAGCTATTCTTACACGCGAAAATTTATTTCAATATATTATTAAAAATTGTATATATTTTAGTTTTTAATATATTATCAAAAATTGTATTATTAAAACTATAAATTATTATAGCAAAATAATACAATTTCTTTATATGCATAACAAATATACAATTTTAAATGCTTAATTTTTAGCAATTTTTTCTCCTACATCTTTATTTATCCCTTTGCTCATTGATTTCTTTTTTAGAGCACTCTGATCAGATTTGCGCACTTCATGCGGCATCCCCAACTCTACGTTTATTTAATTATACACAACTTTATTTTTATGGTATGATGGATGGATGATAGAAACGTTTGTGTTCGAGTTTGAGCCTCTAAAATTCTTTCTGAAATGGATTGTCCTCCACATCAGTCTCAGAATTGAATTCTTGGTTTGGCTGTACTTAGTCACTTCTCCATTGAGATATAATACATAAGATTCGTCCTCAGCTTGTCCTTCCTTGCTCAATTTTTCAAAAACAGTCAAATAGTAGTAGAATAGGGTGGCCGAAAGTCGTAGGGATAATTTCCCGCCTTTTCATGGTAGCGAAGTTGAGTTTTGGAGTGCATTTTATGCACTTTCAAGCTTGATCGGATTAATCAAGTTCGATGCGGCACGGGTTAACCTTTATATATTAAAGAAATATTTGATATACTTACACATTTTGGTAAAAGGAAAAAAATAGGGGGTGTATAAATATTGTTAAATAAATTTTTCTTCATTATGATAAGGGCTCCCTTAGTGCTTAAATCTGACTCCATACTACTTATATATTTTTTCCAATGCATGTCCTTTGGTTTAATGTTCATTTGCATCCATGTATGTCATCACAAACAGGAAAGTTTTAAAAATACGACCTGAAGTCCTCAAAAGAATTAACCAAGACTATTTTGTTGAACCTGATTTATTTAAAAGACTGAGTCATGGGCAGGAAATTATTAATCTTTTTGATGATGATCCGTGGTTTTTCTCAGTAAGTCAATTTTCTGGAAGATTCTTTTCTCCTTCAGTATATGATTTTTTTTCTCTTGTCTATTATTTCCTCTTCCAGGACAAATGGCTAATATTCACAATTTTTAGAAGCATCAGACATGGATGAATTGCATCAAGATCATCATACCATGCTGTTTGGGAATATAAGTAGTTAAATATAAAGCCTGAGGTTTATGGACGCTTTTTATATTAATACATGTGTAATCACCAAAACTGTTACATTCTGTGGAAGTTGGCATTCGACCGGGGAGCTTGTTATCATCGGAATGCTTGCTAATTGTACCATCGATGGTATAGTATGTTGTCAAGTGTACTGTTCTGTGGTAAAATATTCCTGCTCTGTATTAAGTGATCAGAGATGTGATTTTGATCCGATGTCACCGCGGTAAGACGTCGATTAGTCCAGTCGAATTGTCACGAAAATTATCAAAATATGTAAAAAATACATAACAGCAATTTTATTGCTTGCAGTTGTTGGGTCAGCCATACAAAACATGACACTGTATTTTGAGGACGAAGATCAGGCCTGATAAGTGTGAGAAGGGAGATAAATTCGAAAGATAGGTTTTTTTGCGTTTTAATAAAAGGCTATCAAGCTGAGAGTTAAATTTAAATGAGAAGTTTATAGTAGTAAAAAGATCTATAAAATAAATAGTTGAACGTTAAGATAGCTTAATTAGGGCAGGAGTAAATTTTTAAATAACGTGAATTTTGTAAAATTATTTATATTTTTTTTACAATTAAAGCAAATTTTTCGACATTTCACATATGTACGCGTCATACATTAGGGTATATCTGGTAGGAATTTCATATCAATATATTTATTATTTTTTGAAAAATTCAATTTTTTCGAAAAAAAAGAATGTCTTCGGAAAATGCCTGCAAGTACTTTTTTATCTCTCCGAATTCTCGGAGAGAAAAAAAAAAACCTACTCTAAAAGTGCTATTATACGATTTCAGATGCCTTTATAATGGTCGATTTACAGTAACAAATGGTGAAAATTAAGTTTGAAGTTATCATTGTGTCTCGCTTCTTTTCCTGACCTCATTTTCTCCATCGGGAAAACTGTTCTTGGATTGGGACAATTCGTTCAGGCATAACAAATGAGGCAAAATGTTAACTTAAAACTTAATTTCCAGAACTTTTTACTGAAAATAGACTGTTATAAAGAAATTTGAAATTATAGAACAGCACTTTTAGAGTAAAGTTTTTTTCTCTACTCGAATTTGGACAGATAAAAAAGTTCTTACAGGCCTTTAAAAAATTATAAAGATATACATCTGAAATTTTTACCAGATATACCTTCTATAGAATGCGTACTTATGCGCAATTTCAAAAATTTTTCTTTAATTGGAAAAAATTAAAAATAATTTTCCAAGATTTACTTTTTTGAAAAATTTACTCCTGCCCTAATTAAGCTACACTATATGCCCAAAACTATCCGGACACTTTCAGATTTTCACATTTTTAAAAATTTAACTAACTGCCTTTAAACTTCGACCATGTGAAGGATAGAATGTAACCCACATTTTACATTGAATATTTGGTCCTGAGGGCAATTAGGGGACCGTCTACAAACTGACGAAGAAAAAATGTTTTGGGCCACCCCGCTTCACAGAAAACTGATAACAAGATGAAACTCTCAGAAATGGTTATGTTTGACGTGCTTAATACTTACAGGAATTTTCCTAAACTCAGTACAAATATATGGGAAGATATAAAGGTTTTCTTAAAAAGTCCCAAATTTTCCCGCTTGTTTTCTGCTTATAACATGCAGAGTTTTCTGTTATATTATACGAAACTTACCGAAAAAATGACAATATGTTAGAGAAGCATTTTGTAATAATATAGAAATTTTGTTTTGATTATTACAGGAAATATGAGCATTTTCAATAAATATTGTTTTAATGCGCATGCGCAAAATATAGCGCAATTTTTCTTTCACAGCTGTAAATCCAGGTATATGGAGCAACTTACATAGAAAAATTCAGTTCAATATCATTAGTATTCAGAAAGATATCGGGATTACAACGAGCAGAATTTTATCTCATGTCGAAGAGAAGTTAAAAGATGAGGTGTTGTACATAAATTGATATTTTTTAAACTTATATCTTTGAATAGTTATATTGAATTGTATAGTGGTTAGAATTTGCTGAATACCCATGAACACTTGTAATATTTGAAACGAATATAAAATTATATATTTGTAGAATTATTAAAATATTTTAAGAAAAGAAATTACTTAGATTAAAAAAAGGTTTGGCCATTTAAGAAATATATTTTAAAATATCGTTTGACCGTAAAATCTTAGCAATATGTAACTTGTTATTAATCAAATTAAAATAATAAAATAAGTAAATAATATAATTAAAGTAATAAAATTTTTGTTATTTATTGTGCCTAATTAGCTGGAATTTAAGTTATGCATGTAATTGATAAGTTTTCATGGGTTTTCAGCAAATTCTAACCACTATACAATTCAAAATAACTATTCAAAGTTTGAAAAATATCAATTTGTGTACAACTCCTCATCTTTTAGCTTCTCTTCGATAGGAGCTAAAATTCTGTGTGTGTGTTCGCTGTAATGACTATATCTTTCTGAATACTAATGATATTGAACTGAATTTTTTTGTTATATAAGTTGCCCTATTTATCTGGATTTAAATTTGTGAAAGAAAAATCACGCTATGTTTCGCGTATGCGCAGTAAAACATTATTTACTGCAAATGCTCATATTTCCTGTAATATTTTTTTTAAAAATTTCCAAATTTTTACAAAATGCTTCTCTAATATTGTAATATTTTCTGTAAGTTTCTTATAACAGAAAACTCTGCATTTTATAAGCAAAAAACAGGCCGGAAAAGTTTTGATTTTTTAAGAAAACCTATATATCTTCCCAAATATTTGTACTGAGTTTACGAAAATTCCTGTAAATATTATGCATATTAAACATAACCATTTCTGAAAGTTGCATCTTGTTATCAGTATTCTGTGAAGCTGAGTGGGCCAAATCAGTTTTTGTCTTCATCAGTTTGTAGACGGTCCCCTAATTGCCCTCAGGGCCGAATCTTCATTGTAAAATGAGAGTTGCCGTCTATTCTTCACGTGGCCGAAGTTTAAATGCAGTCAGTTAAACTTTTCTAGAGAAATTCTAAAGAATGTGAAAATCTGAAATTCTCCGGATATTTTTGGGCATATAGTGTATCTTAACGTTCGACAGCTCATATTATAGATCGTTTTACTGTCTATGAATTTTTAATTTAAAATTTTCCTCTCAGATTAATGGCCATTTATTTAAACGCAGAAAAACCATCCTTCGAATTTACCTCCCCCTCCCCCCATATTCGGTCCGATCTCCGTCTGCAAAATACAATGCCATTGTATGGCCGAACCAACAACTGAAAGCAATAAATTTGAAATTATGTATTTTTCCCATGTTAAAGTACAATTCGACTTGACTAGATTCGCAAAACCAGAATATTTCGAGTCACATATGTCTCAAAATATCTGGTTACATGATGTGGATTTATGATCGTTTGCCTGTTGCTGATAGTAACTTTATTCTACAGCAGTGAACGTGTTAAAATATTAAATTCACTTCTCCGGAATGGTATGGAAGTTTCCTTTTAATGGCACAAAAGCCGGTTTCGGCTATGCTGTGCCAAACGAAAGTTAGAATTTTCCTACGTAAATTTCTCTTCTATGTTAAAAGATGCTTCAAGTCTAAAATCTTATGTAAAAGGTTAGTGAAAAAGTGAATACATATATTTTAGTTACTGCGTAAGAAAATATAAATGTAATAATTTTAAGAAGGCTGTTTGAGATTAAAGATAAAATTAAACTCATTTCAGACACACAATATCTAGTTAAAAAAGCTTTCCTAGTAATACTTGTCTACAACTTCCTTTAAACAAGTTTAAAGTGATATTTTAAAGCAAGTAATTTTGGATATAACAAAAAATCTTTAATCAAATGTTCTTTTCTTGTTTGAATTTGATTTTATTTAAAATATAAAGTTTAAAATAAAAGTTAATTTTTTTCATGCTTCCTAAGCAAGAACCCATAAACTTGTCAATGCATATATATTTCTGAATATTTACTGTATGATTTTTTTTATTATTTCGATTTGAAAAATAATTAGTAGTTTCTATATCATCATGATTAGAGGAAATCGATGATTCAGCGGCATGATAATCTCCCAAGATCTGCACAGCATTTCTCCGTACAGGAACAGGAAATATTTTCGTATTTTGTGACGACATGATAATGATCTTAAATATAGCTATTTAAAGAAATCAATCTCTCATATTGATTTATAATTTTTCACATTTTTTTACCCTGGAACCAATGATGTAATTATCTTTCGAGCTTCAGAATTTCCTGTGAAGAAAACGGCGAGCAATAAAAGTTCAAAATAGGTTATCAGATACAAATGATTTATGTATGTTGTATTTAAATTATTCAGATTTACTGAATTTGATAATAATCACCTACGAGATTTACAATAATAAATTTCAGGTGTGAATTTAAATGTCATAACAAATAGGCTGTTACAGTGTTTGACTTATACTATTTCCGAATTATATATTATCCAAAAAAATATGTTTTTACGTTACATAAATTAAAAGTGTATGAATCTAAAAAATATGAAGATTGTCAGATGACATTGATTAATAAAACTTGATTAACTTATTAAAATGTTTAAATAGCAGAATATTATACATTTTAATTTCCACAAATAAGCATATTTTGCAAAAAGAAAAAAATGAAACCGAAAGAGGGTAAGGAGAAATAAATTATCATCGTGTCAAGTCAACATAAATCTCGATCCATCAGTACAGAACGGATTAACAGCCTCAAATAGTCTAAGAAAAAAATATATATCTACCTTCTTAGAAGCTAAAAGATGTGGAAAATCTCTCTATTCTTTCTTTATTAAGTAGTCTTATGTATTTCATTTGAATAAGGATATTTTCTAGATGTGCCTGAAATAAAGACTATTTGTATAAAGGGAAGTTGCTTTATGGTAAACTATGTAAATAAAGATATTTAATAATGAAGTTGCTATATATTAAAAATAAAGAAATATTTCGACAATTTATTACGTTTTATTTACGTGTAATCAGGAGTGTTTCCATAGAACCAATAAGATACTTCATCACTAATGATAACAAACCAAATTTGTCCATATTCACTTAGAAAATTCTTTTTAAAATCAAGGAAATTAAGCTGTAAAAATTATAAAGAAGAATTTAATGGTTTATTTATCACAGAAGAACAACTGGAAATCTTCGAAGCATGAAATAAACTTTCAGAAAATAGAATATTAAGTTTATAGAAATTTCCCTTTAATGTTTCGTGATGTAAATGCTGAATTTATTGGATGCGAAATCCTTTTTGTCATAATTTTTAAACCTATCTAGCACGATAAATAAATAGTATTGAATATCGTAAAAATTGTCAAAAATTAACAGACACACACATATATAACAGAAAAAAACAGCATTTTAAATTATTATACATATTATTACAAGACTGTTAAACCTTTCTTAGTGGGATGACATAAAACTTCGAATGTAACCCTGCTTACAAAATTGTCACAGGAAATTTTTAAAACTAACAGTGTACACAATACGATGAAGCTTCACTTCATGATGTGTTGACATAGGACAGCAATACTGGGAATATTTTTTGGAAGTCTGCAATTCTTCGACTGCTTCCTTATTCTTAACTCTCTTGATGTGCATGTTGTCTTCATCTTCAAATTCTCCTCCACACTATCGTTCTCCTTTCTTTGTACATGTTTGATTGTTTCGTAGTAGGGGAGAGTTGTCCAAAATGGGGACGCTAACATATTTTGGCCTGCCAAAAAAAATATTTAACAGAAAAAAAAAATTCAAACTATTTTCTTTTTAGAATAGGTCCTAGACTATCAGAACACGAGGTTGTTAGTTCAAAAAAATAATTAGGGTGAGGTAGAAAAATATTTTTCTGGAAAATGAGCAAAGTCCCCGTTTTGGACAACTGGTTGGGTAAAATGGGGTATTCATATAAAACAATGAACATTCAAGGTTTAATTCGAAAATGTATCAAGAACACTTAATTGGTGAAAGAAAGGGAAGTTAAAATGACAAAATAAGAATACAAGACGAGTGTTCACTATTGTTTTAAGCAGGCATTAGCTTCCTACAGCAAAGTAATTAATTACAATAGTCACATATGAAATTTACTTCGCCGCCTCCTGCATTTGAACAGGCTTCATGTGACCAACCTCGACATCTGTTACACTGAATCCACCCCTCTCTGTCTTTTGAATTTGAATACAGGTCATTACAAAAGATGCCAGCGTCATCACTCTCCTGCTCCTCATCAGATGATGTCACTGGTTCTTCCATTTTCTTTTTCTTTGCTTTTTTATCTTTAGCAGGAGTAGGATTGTTATATTTTTAAATAGGGCCCTTTTTTGTTTATTCTTCTTGCCGCTTCTCTCCCGCTCTATAGTGACCAATTCTGCTTTGTAAGGTGACGATATTAGTATGGCAGTTTTACCTCTTCTCTTGTCATTTACTCTTTTTATTATGCTTTCTGTTTCTCGAGGAAATGGCATTACTACTGCTGGATAAATGTTAAAGGTTGAGCTAAATGGCTGGGTTTCTATAGTCGGCATTGTTTCAGAAGATGATGTAGAAGGTTGGTGTTCAACATCTCCATTGTATGACGCTTGTTTAAGCTCAGAAGTGTTATCTAGAGGTTTTTCCGTAGTTTCTGATGGCGCAAGTAAATATTCAGGGAATACATCTCTGTTAAAGGGATATATCCCTGTTTTTCCAAACCCCTTCACAGCGGTAGTACACAGTAGCTGCTCTTGAGAAAGCAGCTTTAAAAAGTTTTCCTACTTGGTATATAGTAACGCAGCGTCCAGGGTGATTTATTAGCCATTTCCTGGTCTCCTGTTCATAAAAGGTACTTAAAGGTGCCATGAAAGACACATCGAGTGGCTGCAGCCGATGCGTCGTATGCGGGGGAAAGCATAGCAACACAACATTATTTGCCCAAGCAAGATTGACGAGTTCCAAGCTTTTAGTATGAGAGTTGTGGCCATCAATGATTAACAACACCGGCTTTTTTGGTCCTGGGTTAGAATGCTCAAGAAACTTTTTGAACCAGACAAGGAACGTTTCCTTATTAATCCAGCCACTTTCATGGTACACTGCAAATGATCCAGGAGGGGCATCATCCATCAAGAGGGGATTCTCCTTCTTTCTCGGAAATACAAAC
>BGPR01023116.1:0-24596 GCA_013235015.1 Araneus ventricosus | reverse complement strand
TTGTTTGTTTTGATATATATATATATATATATATATATATATATATATATATATATATATAATCTGTTACCCGTGACTTCGTGCGCGAAGAATTTGAATTATTATTTCTTTAATTTACGAATGTAAATTTTTTGTTGCATTTTGAAAGGGGAAAATAAAAGTCACGACGGTTGATAATACTTAATTGGACGGCTGAATAGGAGTGTACTCTTCATGTATGCTGATATATTTATGTAATTTGTTTATCTATGTTAACACACTTTTGTATATCACGTTATTTGCACGGATGTAGAGGTTGTGTGGGCTGGACACACGTGAACACGCCAGATATAGTTGCCCATGCGAAAAATATGGTTTCTTCAAATGTACGCCTGCCTCTCTGAGTGTCTGGCCCTGAGCATGGCAAATGCTATTTTCAAAGGGAATTATTACCTTTTGAACTGAGATGATGAATTCTTTGGTATTATCGGAGGCGTGGAATTGAAACACTCTGACTTCTCCCTGTGTCATTCATAACTGTAGCTTTCACGGCGTTTGGACCCTGGTGTGTAATTTGTAACCGTGTGCTATTGCGCAGTCTCGGTATATCGAGGTTACATATTAGTAGTACTGGCACACCGACTTTCAGTCTCGGCTTGTCGGAAGGTGCCCCTGACAATTCTAAGATGTTGAAGAGCCCTATAGGCTATGATGTTCCTTGTTAATGCCCATTACCGTATCTACAGAGGGATATTCTATAATACCTCACTCTATTTGTGACATATATTTTTTCTATTTATCTACCATACACTTTCATTAGTAAGTGCCAAAATTACCCATTCATCAAACATTCTCCATTCCTCATATTAGCTTGTAGTGCAGGATAAACCTCGCTTGTCAGTTTCTCTGCGGTATGAACAATTATGAAAAACACCCCGCGAAATTTAATACACATTTTAAATCTGCTTTAAATCGACCTTCACAATTTTTTAAAAGAATAGTCCTGATTCAGTGTCGTTGAGCAGTTGAACTCTCATAATCGTAGTGAGTTTATTTTTTTGACAAGCTCCCATAACGAAAATTCTTTAAACATGCATTCATTTAATTCGCCGAAGTTCCCTAGTTATCAATGGTTGGAGAATGTCTTGATCTTCTTGAAGGATTTAAAACACTCCTTATGATCATTAAAAATTTGTAAAACTAAATAAAGCATTGCGGAGAGAGTAATTAACATTATTGTATCATGGTGTAAACATATTGAAATAGGTAAGCTAAATAATTTTTCTGCCTTTCTGTTAACATCCAAAGAAAACAATATTTTTCATAACTTCCACAATGGCAAAATTACCGAAATGAAAGATTTGATAAAACGATGAATGGTTTGAATTTAATTACAATAACAAAGCATTGTTACAAATTGTGCATGAAATAAATTTGAAATGTTCGTTAAATTAAGAAAGACAACGTTTCATTTGAAATCATTAAAAAGATGGTTCTCTGCTCTTTAAGATGGTATGTAAATAATCTACGTGCAATATTTTTTCTGAAATTATTGGCAAAAAACTGAGATAAAATGCCGAAAATTGGCTTTATTTTCGTTATTTAATTAAATAGGAAATAATTTTGCTTGAAAGAGTAGAATTAATTTAATAACGGACCCCAGAATGGCATGTGGAAATTTCATGTCAAGACTATTCACCGTTTAGGACGAGTTCTTGCGACAGATAGAGCGTTGAAACATCTTTTTTTCCCTCCCTTTTTCCTCTTCCTACGATAGGAACCGGACTAAGTAGCTTTGAAGGTTTAGCCCACGCTCATTAGGATCAGTACAAAATTTGAGAAAATTAAACAAATTATCGAGAGAATAATTCACTAACGTCATTGTATCACTGTGTAACCGTATTAAAAGCTGTTAATGCTACGACAACCGGAAACCGGAAGTAAAAAGTCTACTTTGTTTTTTTGCTCAAAGAAAGCATAATATTCTTTTATTAACTTTAACACTGGCAAAAGCCCGCGTGCGGAACAGTAATTTAGCTTAAATTTATTTCTATAAGAATAAAAAGTATTGTTAGAAATTGCGTTAAAAATACTTTTTAAAACTTTTATAACAATCGGAGAAAACACTTCATCGCACTCGAATTAATATCATTAAAAAGATACTTCTCAGCTCTTTAAAATGGCGTAAAAATAATCGTTGTCTAATAAATATTTCCGAAGTTATTGGCAAAAAACATCTAAGCATTAGGCTTATCAGCTGCTAATTTTCGTTATTTAATTAATATCTTAAATACTAATTAACTCTAAAAGTTAAAAATAGCACCGTTGAATGTTCTCTAGAATTTCGTGTGCAAATTTCATGTCGCAACGGCTCACCGTTTAGGAGGAGTTCTTGTGACCGAAAGACAGACGGACAGACAGATACATATATTTTCTATTTTATATTATAGATATTTATAAACATAAGCAAAATTTTCAGAAATAAAAGTAAATTAGTTCAAAAACTAACCGTTGCCTAGCTACGGAGTAGCTTTAAATTTGCGTTATTTCAAAATCGTCTGCAAATAATTAAAAATTTTTAAACTTCAAAAATTAATTAAAATTGAAGGAAACATGTCACAAAAATAAAATTGCTATAATTGAAAAGGTAAAATTTTGAACTTTAAGATGGCATAAAAATATTTTTTGTCGGACAAATTTAAAAATATTTTTTGTCGGACAATTTGTTCCGAAGTTACAGCGGAAAAAAGGATCACGTGATAGTTGTTTTTAAAAATAAGTTATTCCACATGTTTTCGCATTCCTGAAGGATCACGTGAGAGTTGATTGAAAAATAAAATAATCTTCATCGAGAATCGCTGAGTTAATGGGCTTTGTTAATTATTTAATTGTTGTCTGTAGTCAAAAATAATGAATTTGACATGATGTCACGTATCCTATGTCCATTCTTGGATTTTTGGATTTCAAGCTACAACTCTGCCAATTTTCATCCAAATCGGTTTGGTAATTTGCCGTGAAAGCGTAACAAATAGACAGACACACTTTCGCAATTATATATATATATATATATTTCCATATAATACTCTTCGAATTTTTATCCTTACTCGGGTATACTTTCAATTCGTTTTTTCATATCTTTCCGAATTTGATATGCATATATAAATTACATATATATAAAAGAGGCAAAACATGAAAACAATAAAATATAATAAAATAACAAACATTCATATCAAAGTCGAAAAGATATGAAGAAACGAATTGAAAGTATATCCGAGTAAAGATAAAAATGAGAATAGTAACAGATGGAAATATATATATATATATTTCTTTCTACGTTTATTTTCTTTCATTTTGCGATTTATACTCTCTCTCTCAGCATATATATATATATATATATAAATGTATCTGTTGTTGTAGACGTTAAATGATGATTAAATAGGCCGAGTTAAATTCTAAGTTTCCTTTATTATAAAAATATTTTGGAGAGTGGCTGGCATACCAACATCTTGGTTGAAGTTTTTCAGTAAAAGTGTGTACAGAAATTAACTGACTCTCAGATAAGGGAATAACAATATAATCACGTGATCAAAGTGAAGGGAATATTGGCTATTTTTAATAAATTACGTAAGAGCTGTAGGGGAAAAAGTCTAGCGCCAGGGAGACGCGTCATTACTTTCGGTGGGCAAGTGAAAGCGATTAAAATTCTTTTAGTAAAATATATGCCAAACGAGAGATTTAATATACCTCCAGCGCGGGAAAAGAACGAAACTGGAGTTTTAGAAAAGTGATTATGGAATACATTAAGATTTTAAAATATATAATATTAGAATTTGAAATAATATGTATATATGTGTGTGTAATTTTTTCACTTTGAATGCGGAACGATCTTTAGAGTTAGTACTGAAGTCAGTTACTTAACACTATTTTTAACTATCCAATTAGCGTGTCATATAATTGTATATTTACTCGTTTCTGATCTTGAAAGGTTTTTGGGATTTATTCCCCCTTTTTTCGTTTTCCAATAATTGGCTTTTCTCAGAGGGTTGGGGCCACAAAATCTGGATTTAATGCTACACATCTGTTCCCAATGCTGATAGGCATATGATTGTTGGAATTCTAATTATAGGCTGTCTTTTTCAAAGTAATAATAGCCTTTAATCAAACTATCTTTTGTACTTCACTTGTATGATTATTGATAAGGTAATTTTATTTTTATTTTCAATTTTAGATTAATATTTTTATATACCGGAAATATAACACATATTTTGATTAATATATATATATATATATATATATTAATAAAAAGGAAACATTAAAACCGTTTCAGAAAAAAAAAACTTTTCTTACCTTTATTCCATAGCGTTTTGTAGGTTTAAAAAAAGCCACTTGCTTTGTTTGGTTTTGGTCTACTTGCCTTTAATCTAATGCATTTATGGTTAATTTCATTTTTATTTAATTGTTTATTTTTATATACTGAAACACTCAAAAGAATCTTAAGATTTTCACCGGTAGTAAAAGGTTTCTAAGACATTTCAATTTTCACTGCTAGTAAAATATTAAACAAACCTCTTGACGTTAACTGTTAACCTTGACAACCTAGAAAAAGTCAGCATTTCTGAACGTTCCAATGTACGCGTGCCGCGTTTTTATGCATCTAAATGCCACTCCTGTCTTATTTATACATTTATGGACTTTTAGGTGAAGTATTGACACCTTCTTCTCCATTTTTGTTTTATATAATTGGTTATTTTTGGATTTTAGTTCAATTAGACATGAACTTCTTACATTATTGGTTTTGAAATTTGGATTCATGTATTTTATTTCAATTAGACATGAACTTTTTGCTTGATATTTCTTTGTTTCAATATATTGTTTTTTTATTCGGTTTTCCGGAGAAACAAATCCTTTTCTCATTATTGATATAGTTTGTGTTTAGAAAACAACGATAATAAGTATGTGTTCGGTCGGGATTTCCCTGCTGATGAGGCATCCCGGACGTTAGCGTTATGTTCTGCTTTGTTATTTATTTTGTTTTGGATTTTTTATTTTTTTCTGAAATGGTTTTATTCTTTTCTTTTGTTAATATTTCTCACTTTTCGGTTGTATTGTTGCATTGGCGCATTCATCGTGTTAGTGAAATTTTTGCATATTTAAATCATTTTTAGAATTTATGTGAACCATTAAGTATCCGTGTCCTAATGTTTACTTCATTTGAAAAAGCATTTCTTCGAATAAAGTATTAATTTCTTGATTGGTTATTGCTTTTTTTGTATAGAGGTGTCTTTAATCTTGTTTTCTGTATTTGTTTGTTATTGTGTATAGATATATATCAAAACAAAGAAATAACAAAAGGAAAAAATTCAAAAGCAGCCAAGAAACACAGGAAAAAGGAAAGAAGACAAATATTTTAATAAATTAAAAAATATAATGGCGAGCTGCTCGTCAGGAAGAGAATCTCACGTATGATATTAATAAGCGCTTTTTTCCGCTAACGACATAAGAAAACCGTAAAACTTTTTCACTATTCTTTCTAGGGGGATCCCTTCCTGACGAACGGCTCACCATGATATTATTCAATTTATTAAAATTTTTGTCTTCTTTTTTTGTCCTCTGTTTCTTGTATGCTTTTGAATTTTTGCCTTTTGTTTCTTGTTTGTTTTGATATAATGCTTTTTTGATGACGCAGCTTTCGCGCAATTGCAGAAATTGCTTTCTGATTTTTGAATAATTTTCTTGTATTTGTGCAATTTTTAAAATGTTTAGTTTTTCTGAAAATAATATATATATATATAAATCCAAATATAACTTGTATATAATCATACAGAAATATAGTAAACAAAACATATCAAGAATCAAATCCTATACTAAAAAGTCATTATTTGAACGATACATCAATTTTAAATAAAATCTAAAAAATAGAAAATAATAAAGATACCTTGAACAAAAAATCAAGTTTAAACATTTATATGTCAACAAGTAAAAAAACTCTATTGTTATTAAAAGTATTGAAATAGATAAACCAAGTAAATAGAGTTTTCGTCAATTAATATAGCAGCTTGGCTGTGGGCAAGCTTTAGACAGGTTAAATTAATTTTGCTGTACAAACCATCCCTGTTACTAAGTTGAAGAAAAAAATGGGTTAATTTACCCTAAAATGAAAGAAAGAAAATGAAGAAGTCTTATACTAACCCTAACAATAAAACATAACTGTATATAAACGACTAAAATTCAGGATAAAAATATGTAATATAACATTATATTGCACTATGAAATTGCACTAAAGACAGTAAATATATAATTCAATAAAATACCCATACTTTTCAATAAACATTAACTAATCAGTGTCTCCTCTTATACTTATCATCAAATTCACGTAAATCTCGACTTAAACGAATTTGTTGGTATCGTCGCAGATTTGCCCAAAAGGCCGCAAAGTGCTTCAGTCCCTGTGATTTTCAGGAAAACTGAAGGGCTCGTCTGTTTCGGCGGCAACGGATGGAGGCCATGCTCATAGCCGCTTATTTTTATATGACAGAAGTACGGGTTTCAATTTTCTGATCGATAGTGGTGCAGCCGTGAGTTGCTTGCCGCGACGATTGACAAAATTCAGGGTTGCTCAGGATACTACTTTGTATGCCGGAAATGGTTCAGCTATCAAATGTTACGGAACTAAAGAAATCTATCTCGACCTCGGCTTAAGGGGGAAATTTTCATTGTGTTTTATAATCGTTGATATTTCTCATCCTATTATTGGAAGCGATTTCTTGGAACTTTTGATAGACATTAAAAACCGTCGTTTAATTGATAGTCTGAACTTTTTGAGTGCAAAAGGGGTAAAAGCACCCGTTAATACTTTAGGGTTAGCTCTCATTTCTAATAAATCGCCATCTCATACAATTTTAAGTAAGTTTCGCGAACTTTTTTCTCCAATGTCTGCAAATGTTTAAATCCCACATAATGTCGAACACTGTATAGGAACAAAAGGCCCTCCCGTTTTCCCAAAGCTAGACGACTGAATCCTGAAAAACTTACATTTTTGAAACAGGAATTTCGGACACTAATGGAACAAGGAATTTTAAGACCATCTCAGAGTGCTTTTGCCAGTGCTACACACTTCGTTAAAAAACCGAACGGAGATTGGAGAATCTGCGGTGAATTTCGCAAGTTAAATGCTGTCACGATTCTCGATCGCTATCCACTCCCACATATACAGGATTTTTCGAATAATTCCGCAGGTAAAAGCTTTCAGTAAGATTGATTTGGTTAAAGCGTACCATCAAATCCCGGTAAAAACTTCTGATATGTACAAAATAGTTGTTTTAACACCGATTGGTTTATTTGAATACTCAAAAATGACTTTTGGCTTGAGAAATGCGGCCCAATCGTTTCAGAGGTTTATATATCAAGTTTTAAGAAGTCTAGATTGTTTTGCTTACCTCGATGATATTTTGGTCGCCTCGGAGGATTTGGCGAAACACAAAGTAGATCTCGAAAAAGTTTTTAACAGGTTAAAAGATTATCATCTTAAAATTAACCTTGAAAAATGTATATTTGGTCGATGACAATACAATTTTTAGGTTCTCAAGTGTCACCTGGTGGTGTTTCTCCATTACCGGACAGAGTTAAGGCTTTGACTGAGTAACATTTACCAAAGTCAGTTGCGGAGTTACGTAAGTTCCTTGCAATGATAAAATTTTACCACAGATTTTTAAAAAATGCAGCGAGTACACAAGCTTGTTTACATGATGTGGTGAAAGGTAGAATTAAAAAGGAAAGATAAAAACAACATGTTGAGGGTGGTACTGAACCTCTTGGTTTTTCCAGAATAGTAAATGCTGCAGAGCGCAAATACAACACACATGACAGAGAGCTTTTAGCCATATATTCTGTAATTAGGTTATTTCGCTATTTTGTTGAAGGTCGTGATTTTTTGATATTAACTGACCATAAACCTCTCACTTACGCTTTCAAACAAGATCATGAAAAGAATTCTCCAAGACAAATTCGTCACCTTGAGTTTGTAGGCCTGTTTACCACAGATCTTCGATATATATCTGGCTCCGCCAATTTGGTCGCAGATACATTTTCAAGGATCGCAGAAATTTCGGTTCCCGAATCTATTGATTTTGACGAAATGGCTGTCGCTCGGGATTTGGATGTCGATTTACGATCTCTTCTCGGATCTGATTATGGTCTAGAACTTAAGCAGTTTAACTTACTATCATCACAACGTCTGTTGTACTATGATATTTCGACGGGTAAGGTCAGGCCGTACGTTCCAGAGACATTTCGACGTAGAGTTTTTGAAATGTTACATGGTTTGTCACAACCTGCTGTTAAGGCCACGACTAATTTAATCAAGCAACGCTTTGTTTGGAAATCTGTTAATAAAGATGTTCAAGAATTTTGTAAATTTTGCATCGCATTGTTAAATTATACAATTAGTGCAAAATTGGCTAATTTAACAAAACAGTTTGTTTTAAAAATTTCATGTTTTCAAGTTTAAGAAATTCTCATCTACAAATTGAAATGATTTATATTGTTCTATTTTCAGATGAAAAAAATTTTCTGATTATCAAAATAAATATAAGAAATAACCTTAAATTCTTTTTAAAAATAAAATTATTTTCAAAAATTTCAAGTAAAATAAATAAGTTTTGATTATTTTATTAACCCTCTGAGTGGTTCGGTCTTCTTTCTAAAGCGATTCGAAAAGCGAGCGGCAGCAGAACCTTTATCTATTTTAAAAGTGTCTTCCTCCCAACAGAAGATTTTCCCAAAAGCGCAGCACATCAAGTCTCTTCCCCCCTCTGAACTGTGGACAGTCAGCAACCCCCTTGGAGGGGAGGGCTAACCGCAAGAATCCGCTCTATTCAGCTTGAAACCTATTCAAACTAGGTTTTACTGCTTTCGGAGATCCCACCTGTCATGTGACAAAATTACATTTCAAATCTTCGAGATGCCTCATTCTGCCTGTGTCCATAACACCAGATGACAAAAATAAACACCGTTAGAGTAGACAAATGCCAGACCGTTGGGCCAAAAAAATGAAGGCTATATTACTTATTTTTCATGTTCTGAGTTTCTAAAAATATGAATATCATCGAAGTTGCATGAAAGTTGATATTCTTTAGATGTCTGTGACTTCAATTCATTTGATGTTTATTAATAGTTGTATTTTAGATATTGGCTGTACTTTATATTATTAGTTGTCTTTTTTATATTCTTGACTTCAATTTATTTTCAGTCTACACGTCAGCATATTAGTCTACGAATGTAAAAATTATTTCCTTAATTTTAAGGATCAACAACAATGCCATTTATATATATTTTACTGATCTCTGATGGCACTATAAAACTTTTCATATTGTTTCTTGATTTAGTATTCGGCAAAAAGTAAAAAATTTAGAGCCGATCACAAATAGAAACGGAGCTTAACTGGCGTAATCCGTTTTGTATGCACATAAACATTTATTATATAGATAGTCACATAATAATCTATATTCCAAAATAGCCAGTAATAATTAATACACATGAAGGATTATAAATAACCTTCTTAACCCCTGAATAATGTTTTAAATAAAACAATATACTTGAAGCCTTTTGTACTGAAACTAGTTATATATGCTTTTTAAGAGGGCGAATTAATAATCCTCAAACTAAAGATTACATTTAGAAAACCAATGCTCTAAATGTCGGAAGAAATAGCTTATTCATATAACCTTTATTTAGTACGCAAGAGATTATCTTATATTATAATAAACGGAAATTTAATTCACCTGAAATTTGAAACTTTGATACTATAGTCCAAGTACTGGAGCATCCAGTCGCGAATTTTTAAAAATTAAATTTAATTCTTTATTTATAATTTTTTTTTATCGAAAAGAAATGGCATATTGAGTTTCAGGGGCATTAGAGGTTCTTTTACCCGATTGAAACGAAAATTGGGCAATTAAGGTTGAAAGACCACATACCAAATTTCATTTATCTAAGTCGTTGCGTTTGGGAATTATAGTGTTCACAAGCATGCGATTACAGAAACCGACCGACAGTCAACGTTTCAAGGGATTACGTCCAAAATTTAATACGGGCCTACACTCCTAATTTTTGAAACTGTGT
Source organism: Araneus ventricosus (assembly GCA_013235015.1). Lineage (NCBI taxonomy): Eukaryota > Metazoa > Arthropoda > Arachnida > Araneae > Araneidae > Araneus > Araneus ventricosus. The sequence goes on along the minus strand of BGPR01023116.1, from coordinate 14,498 downwards.
ACCAAATTTTATCTATCTAGCTATTGAGTTTTGAGTTATCGTGTTCATATGAACCCTAACAGACAAATTTCCCGTTTACGGACTTTATCCAAAAATTGATTGATATATACTAATTTTGTATAAAGTCCATACACCAGATTTCGCCTTTCTAGCTTTAACCGTTTTTGAGTTATCGTGTTCACAAACAAAATTCCAAAATTGTGTTTTTCGGACTCAGGGAGGTCTAAAACGTGGAGATTAATCAAAATCTCGTGTTGAAATTTACGATCGACGATTATAATACTTTCTCTTTGTACACTTCGTGCACTAGAAAGTAAAAACGTTCAAACTTTTTTTCTATCAATTTTACGAAAATGCGCTAGCTACGAAGTAAAGTGTTATTGATTTTTTTTTTCTACAGACAATTTTTTGCAAACTTCGCAAAATCAAAGCATAAGGAGAAAAATTTAACACCTATTCGAAATTAATCAGGTGCCTTTTCACAATTTATAAATGTCTTGGACGTTATCGGTGTGATATTCAAAAACATTTTTGGGCCTTTTCATACCAAATATAAAGGAAATTTAACTAACATAAAACTGACACTTTACTGTTTTTCTTAAAAAATAAAATTATAGATCTAATTCAAATATATCATACAGCTTGGAAAATAAATAAGAGTCTCATTATTATCCATTAAAGTTTAGAATGAAAATAAAAACCTGTATATAAATCAGAATTTTATTTAAAAAAATTATACGTTACAAATCACAGCACACACACAAGATATTGTGATAAAACACACTGTCTAGCATGTGACGGTGGAGTTTGGAAATAATTCAATGCCTGAGACTACTATTATTATTAGAAGTACTGTCTTCAAACTCGTTAATAACATGTCGGGATGCATCATAGGTTTGTAACACATGTTAGTGGATTCTTGTCTCATAGCATTTATTAAAATTCAGCTCGCAATTGGCATAAGAGCTACCAAACGCAATGCAATTCAGGCATTTAGATTTGATCACTTAATGAAGAATGCATATCAGCAAAACTATAACGCTCAAGGAACTAGTGCATAAATACAGTATCATTGAAGTAAGCATTGATATTTTCTTAGAAATGGTTTTGTGTTCTTACATTTTAAAAAAGAAATAAACATTTTCACTGACTATTGAAATAAACTTAAACTGCAGATGTTATCAGACTCTTAATAAGATAACTAAAAGTCTGTTAAGATCACTCAAACGTTAAATTTACTTGATATTATTCTTTACTTTTCCATGTAAACCAAAATTTTCTCTAACAAAAATACAATATTTTAAAACATAAAAAATAAAATTTTCATCCCTTTTCTTTAACATTTGTTTCAATGTTTTCTCAAAGTGAGCAAAAAATAAATTGAATAATAATTATTTGAAAAAATAATTGTTTTTTTTTCGGAATTTATTTCATTTTGATGAATTTAAAAGAAATTCTAAGTAGTGTAATATAGAAAACTCATCTAGAGAAAAAAACTGTTATAGTTTTAAAAAATCACACCTAAACCTTAAAGTTATTTTTTTTCAATTCAATGTTATATAACGAAATAAACAACCCCCTCTTTTCTTATCACCATCGGCTTCTCAAATTTTTCTATGCTTGAATGTGGTATTGAAAGAGATTGGGCCACAAAATCTATTTTACTTAACAATTCGATTAAAACATTGATGCATTGAAATAAAATCTTATATAACATAAGTGTATTACAGGGAAAACACTTGAAACATAATACAATTTCAATCCAGGCTGACAAATATTAAATCGAACTTATACAGAATCCAAATTCGGACACACACAACTAGAAAAAAAAATCCAAAACTGATCTTCTTTGTGAAAGAAGACCTCAATGCAGATAGCGCTAAAATGCCCTAAACCAAAGGGGGTGTATGGTCTTGGATCCTGTGGTATCTCTAATTTGCAGTAAGTACATTCTTATCAGCACTCATTGTGTCGACCGCTACCCTACCCAGCTAATCAATCAAAATGTGAAACCAAGGAAGGGGGAAGAAATTCGGAATAATACGTTTCTCGCACTTTAGAGACAGTTCACAAAAGACGTAAATATCCGGGCTGACCGCTTTCGGCGTGTCTCTGACCACACGTTGAAATGCGTGTTTCCCGCTTATGAGGTAGTCCAAGGTCGACGTAGAAATACGTGTGAAACGCTCAGAGGGTTATAGTTCAATTTCAGTATGATTCTGAATTAACCTTAATTTATGGACATGAGTATAAATTGAGCAAACAAATAAAATATATCAAGTATTCATTTTTAAAGAAGGATGCAAAAAAGCATAAGCAATATATGCTTTTATCACTCAGAATAGTTCTTAGCTTTGTTATGAACAACTCGGCAGCAGAAAATACCCTCTCAGCTTCATCTGATTTTGGAGGAATTGTTTTCGGAGCCTCATGCAGTTTTAAAATATTTGATGATATATTTTCTGTTGAGTCAAATAACTGCAATCCTTGCTTCATTATCTTGCTGAAGCTAGAACTCTTGCCAGTTGAACAAGTAGGACCTTTGTTTTTGAGTGGATCCCTTTTTTAATTTTTCGCACAACTTTAAATCTTTCTCTTCCTAAGTTTCTGTGCTCTCTTCTTCTGAGTGCGAAGAGTTTTACAGTGATTCGTCTTCCTCGCAAGAGAGCGTTGTCATAATTATTTTAGCTTGCTGAATCAAAGAGTTTTTATTTCGTAAAAGTAAAAGATCAGCAGTAATTGCAACAATATCATACTTTATCTCAAAATTTAGATATTGCATTAATCCAACTAAACTAACATCGCTTCTCTCACTCATTCTTTGTATCAGAGAACATTTCGTATTCTTAGCAAATTCCAAGTTTCGTTGGCTGAACTCTCCAATAAAGAGCAAAGTCGCGTTTTGACTGCATAGTTTTTCTAGGCCAATTTTAAATGGCTTAAAGCCTGCTACCATTGCAGTGAGATGTTCAAGTTCTACATTAGCCAAATGTTGTTGTTCTTTAATATTAATTAATGCTTTTGAAATTGCTTTTTTTATCCCTAAAATCTTTCAAACATTTACAACAAACTATTCCAAAGTGTGTTGGTGTCTAAATGGATATAAAAATGAAGGATATAATTTTTTTTCTGTTCAGCTCCAATTTTCTTTCCAGAAAAAATAACAGTTTTTTAAAAGAAATGCACTCATTTAATTTTATTATAGTTTATACTCCAACAAACAGAATGAAGAGGAACATTTCTTCTATTCAAAGACCATTCCTACTCTACATATCGGGAGAATTTCGCACCACTCCGACGGCAGAGTTACAGACACTACTCGGCATTCCACCCTTATACATACAATTACAGTTCCAATACAGATTTTTCTTAATTTATTACCTAAGATTGTCTCTTCCCTCTAACATTACAGATATCGAATCGCAAGATCTAAAGATGAAGGGAAAAGGCTGATCCATTCATCCTTCAGAGCATCTCCAACCGAACCGAATTTCGTTGGAAGACGGAGAAGCAAATATAGCCCGAAAAGGCATTATAAATATTTGCACAGATAGCTAGAAATCCGAACACGATGTTGCAGCTGCCTTCTGCGACTTTCCCGATGATATCTGGGCCTACCAGTGGTCTGCTATACTCAACGACAACAACACCATATTTCAAGCTAAACTCATTGTACTTCATGAAGCAGTAATATACGCAACTGAGCTGCTCATCTGCCAAACCCCAATACCTTTAAAATACACGTAGACAATAGAGCAAGTATCATGGCATCTTTCAATTCAATGAGTACAAACCAAACAGCAAGACAAATTTCCGAAATACTCCTAACAAATCCAAGAACAAAAGTCTCGTGGGTTAAAGCAAATGCAGGCAATATAGGAAATGTGTGAACAGACCCACTGGCAAAAGACTCAACGCAACATGGGCAACCCTATACACTAACTAAGCTACCTAAACCTCACATAAAAGTCCTTTTCCGGAAGAGCATGCTTGAGGAGTGGCAAACTTTCCGGAACATTGGAGATACAGGCAGGAAAATTTATAACATCATGCCCTCAGTTAATCTCCGTCAAACTGGATTAGAGAGGATGTTATCTTCTTCTCTCACCATGACCCTTTCCCTGCCAACCACAAAAGGTTTCACTTCTCTAACAGCGATTATTGCAGTTGTGGCGGAATTGGAACGGCACTTCACTATGCCACGGCGTGTGCCCTCACAATGTCTTGGCATATGATGAAGCCAGCGCGAGAACTTCGAACAAGAATGGCTGAAAAGAGTCGCCAATAACCTCGTCTCCAGGCATAATATTCGTAGAATTGTCAAATTCATAAGCGAAACAGAGATCTCTTCCGGCCTCCCTAGTCTTCAACTTTCCAGCGAGCTCAACCAACAAGCTCCAAATTACCACACATTCCAATCCCTCCCATCAAAAACGAAAAGTAAAAGAACACTAATACTGTCTTTCCCATCAAAGCGCTCAGTGACCGGTCTTGTCACATACGGGGGGTTAGAGACGGCGTTCTGTTCTGTTTACTAAATTTCATTGAGTTCCCTTTACGTCAGACTCCGTAAGCACTTTTCCCCGTTTTCAGAACTTTTATGAGAAAATATCTGGTCTAAGAACTTTTGAGAATCGATTGGAGAGAATCTCATGAGTGTCAAAAACCACCAGTAATAGATTTTATCAAATAGATCGTGCAACTCGAAAAAATACTTGAGGACAGAAAATACTTGAGCAAAGACCAGAGATATATTTTGGACATATGTCAAGCAACCACAAGAGGTTACGGTCCAAATGACTTGGTATATCGTGACCCCGGCCCAATCTCACATTCGTCATAATCATAAAAGTTATGAGGCATTAAAATAAATCTTAGTTATTACTTTTTAAAATTTACGAAAAATGTCAAAATATTAACATTATATAACAAAATATTAATATTTTTTCTAAATTTTAAAAGATTTGCGCGATCCGAAGATAATCTCTAAATATAGATTTTTTTTGCTTTTGTAACAGTATCAGTTGCAACTTGCCAACCTTCATGGTATTTTGACGATAACCAAGAAGTCCACTAGTCTGGTTTCAAATGCTTCCCAGGAATTTATGGCGTCTTTCTGGTTTACGGGCTGCCTCTTATCGGTACCATTGAGAAAGAAATAAACAATGTCTAGTCACATTATGTCTTCCCATTTGTTGAACTTAGCCACACTATCGTATTCTTTGAGTCATTTGCTAGGACCTTACCCAGCATCTCCTCGGAAGATTGATGGTCTCCTTAGTTGTTAAATAGGATACAGTACAACTGGCCCGGTATCTTTTACTATTTTTGTTCTCTTTCTACTATCAGGAAAATAAAGTTCAATTTCAGAAGGCATTCCTCTTAAACGAAGGCCTCTGCTACGGACGTCACTATGGTCCCTGTTGAAGAATATATACCCGGCGCCTCCACCAAATTCGTCTCGAAGATACAAAGATTCACAGAGTTTGGTTTAGCCCTAAATAATTAAATTTCACTCCCCCGTCCACCCTACAGATAACAGACGAAATACTACCCCTCCACTTGAAAGCAGAATAAGTAGCTGTCTACTTCAGAGTGACAAGATTCCAGCCATCTCAAAGATTAGAACTTCGACGATAAAGACTTTGAAGGGAAAGCCTACACGATCAAAGACCATCTAGCCTGAAAAAGGCTATCGGTTTTCTCCATCGAAAAAGATAGAGAAGACCGCTTCTTCTTCAACAACAGTTTCAATATAATGATCGTTAATATTTATACCGACGGCTCCAAAATAGATTACAGAACAGGAGACACATTTTGCATCCGGGAAAATAACATCTCTAGAGCTGAATGAATGTCGCATCTGAAACCTCAGAATTCAGTATTTCAAACTGAACTAAATGCCATCAAGGAAGCATACACTTGGTCTAGTCAATCCAACCAACCCATAAAAATTTGGACCGATAGCGAATCCAGCCTCTATACCATCTCATCTTTAAAAACCAACAGTCCACTTGCTCAGGATATTCAAAACATCCTTATCGATTCTCCAAATATTAAACTCGACTGGATTAAAGCGCATGTGGAACATGCAGATGACGAGGCATCGTATCTCCTCGCAAATGAAGCCACCTTGGAAGGGATTCAAACACAATATCGAACACACAGGAGCTTCCTCAAAACGAATGTTGCATCTCTTTCTTGCTCTCTCCACCCAACTGTGGCAGAATGAATGCGACAACGGTGAACTTCCTCCTCATTCTTCCATGCGTCTAGTCTTCCCCAGCTCCGTGAGAAAGACCAGAAATCATATTTAAAATGGGAAATGGCCCATTCCGAACTGACCTTAAGAGGTTAGACTCAGAACAACCGATTGTTACGGTTATAGCGAGTTGAGAAGCCCTCTGAACTTCTCAACCAGCTGCACCCTTAACAGCTCATTTCATCTTACCAAGCCCTCAAACAACCTAGAATATCTGTGGTGGAAAAGAGTTCTTAACAAACTATTGTTAAGAATTAAGATAAGAAGACCGATTAATTTTATCTATGAAAAGGAAGCTGACATTTTCTTCCCTTCTAATTACCTTCAAGGTTTTGAAGGTCTCAAACTATCGACACTCTTAATATCAATAGACTCTCTTCCCCTGAAAATGAAAACAGTCTTCGCAGTCTTTATGAATTCTTATTTGACTCCTCATCTGCTCAAATTGTATCTCGTGCGCAAGTTTTGTATAGTTTTCTTTAAATTTAGCTCTTTTTTCAATGCATTATCATCACCATGTTATTATTAGTTCAAATTTTCATGCTTCGTTCCTTGTTTATAATTTTACTCCTATTATCATATAATTAGTTTTTTATTCTTAAAATGTATATTTTTGTACATAGCTTTCCGTATAATTTTCTGAACTAGAAGTGTGTATTTTCTTCCTTTTTTTAACCTAGATTTTGGGGAAGGGTGTCTTTTTTTCTTACCAATGTATAGTTACCATTTTTTTCTTGCAATCAATTACCAATTTCATATCAAGTGTATTGTAATGTGTTGCTTCTCATAACATAACTATTCAATATTTATCTTTTCAACATTCAATTCTTTCCTTCGGCATCGTAAACTCAATAGATATTCCTTAAGGCTAGTATAGGTGCAACTGCACTCATCCAAGAAAGCTCCTGTACTCTATTTCCAATATACACATGGCACGGGGGTCAGGATAACTTAACGGAAACAAAGAAAGATGTGAGGTCAATCCTGTCTCCCTCTGGGAGCACGATATGCACGTCCTACCATCCTTATTTCCTTCCACTCGGGGTATGCAGTGGCTTTAATGTTAATGTAACCAATCATTAGACTCGTAGACTACGAATTAGAAACAAGCATATATTTATATTTCCATTATTTTATTTCAAAAATATTAGTGTCAATTAAGAAAAGTATTACAATATTTCATTTAAAAAATAGAAAAGAGGTGAAAATCAAAGTTTCCACTATTGGCAGATGCTTCTAGTGCGCTCTCCGCAAACAGCCTTGTTGCAGTAGCTGTACTCATTAGTTATAATTCCGTGTTTCTTAGGTGGACAGAAAGTACGAATTGTGTGTTTGTTTGCCGCACTTTTAGTCATTTCTTCTGCAACTTACTTCAAACTTCTGCACTTAATACAATCCCCGCACGTTAACATCAGACATTTGACTGTTAGACGACGATTGTTGCAAATATGGAAGAGTAAGGAGTGCACAGCCGTGCTTATCGTATTCGGATAACTCATTTAACTAGTTATGATAGTACTGTGAGTGGGTTAGGGTGAGAGCAACGGGAACATATCGAATTCGAAAAGCTGGACGTTTTCGGTAGTCTATTAGACAAATGTTTAGCTACCTAGGGTTAACAAAAAAGTAGATTTATTAGTTTGAAACAAGTCTTAACATAAGAGAACATATAACTTGCCCACAACTTTTGGGACTCAGTATTTATGCACTTACAGAGTATTTGAAAATCATCCAACTAGAATGTTGAGAAAAATGCAGAATTTCCCAGAACATAAATAAAATTTTTAATAAAAATACCGACAATCGGATTAAACTATAGTAACTGGTATTTGAACCAAGAAGATGTCAGATTTACAATCCAATGCTGTAACAACTGACCTACGGCGACCACTGCCTAGGTTCCTTTGTACGCAATATTAAAAGTTATATATTACTAACAACAGGTGATGTGTCAAAATTAACGTCATATTTGTTTTTGTCTCATAAAATGCACATAAAATCAGTAAAAAAAATTCCCGTCCCAAAATGCGTTTGCACTTCTGTGATACATGAACTTACTTTCATAAAATTTTGTAAGCCATCCGCCACTTTGTTGTAGACAACTTGCTGAAATCAGAAATAGAAAAAAATAAAAAGTTGCTTTTGACATAAATACAAACATGAAAGAAACAGCCAAGAGAATATTAAAATTAGTTCTACTAAATAAATAAAAATAGCTGACACACTAAAAAAAGAAACTAATACAAATAACTATTAAAGTTTCTTTCATCTTTTAAAAACCATCAACTATAGGAGGGGACTGAGTCACTTTTGAGATGAATGATCGAGACTTAATTATTGATTAACAATTTTAAAATTTTCGAGTTTTGCTAAATGTTAAATTACAAATTAGAAGAAGTTTAAAGTCATATGGTAGCAGTATTAATTATACCTTCATTAAGATGAATTATAATAAGAACAGCAAGCACAGAGCGACAATCAAAAATGGAATTTAAAAAAATGTATTAATAATTTTCAGAGAAAGATTGTATACGTCCGTTATGAATGCCCGATCTGAAATAAATGATTTTTTTTGTTTTGATGGCTTATAACATAACTTCTTTTACGAAATTCGCTACAAAATTACAATCAAGACGAGTAAAGAATTACAATTAATACGTATAAAGGTATATAAAACAAATTTGTATTTCAAGAAAGATTTACGTGTTCTGAAATATAATTAAAAATATTTGAAGAAACCAGAAAAAAATTGTTTAAGTTATAATAATTTTCTTTCATTTGAATGTAGCTAATTAACAGGAGGGTTTAATGAGCTAACCTTGTATCATATTATTTTAGGAAAATCATGGGAATAAGATCCCACACAGCACGAAACTTCCTGGGGACGTACGAATTGCCTCCATCACCTCCTCAAACCCTCCCGGGAGAAAGGGGAGCTTTCATGCTCGTTGCTACGATGCGCGGGGCTGGAGACCCTGACAACGTGCTTAGTGGTATTTCTGATAGATGTGCTTAGCGGGAGGCTTTAAAGACAAGCTTCCGTAGGCGATACATCGATGGATATTTTAAAGACGACCTTCCCTAAAAGATGCGTTACTGGATGTTTTTCAGATGAGCTTACTTAGAAGATGTGTTAATGTGTATATTGAAGCAATAATAACGTGTAAAAGTAATAACATGCAAAATACATTTGAATCATAATTGCAGAATGGGAACAAGTGACAAATACTAATTTTACAAAAGACATGAAAAGTCATTTATTATCGTTCTTGGTGAAGCAAAGTCCAATTTTTTTCTAAAATATGAAGTTGTCTTCTAATACACATTATATATACATTTTCCGCTGATGTGAGAAAATATTTCACTAAACAAAACATTAAACTACAATTTTTAAAAAACACTTCATTCAATGAGCGTGAGTTGAGAAACATATTTTAAGAAGTGTATAAGATCAACCTGCGAGTAAGTGGAAATTTACTTTGGAGTTGATTTATTTATTGTACTTAAGTTGGATAACCATAGTTTTTACATTATCTTAGTATTACGACAACAATAAAGTTAATCCCTTAAGTTTGATTTTCATGACCAAAATTGAAACATTGTAGCAAATCATAAAAAACAATTTTTAAAACTTTGTTAAAGAATGGAAAAATGGGAACAGATAATTTGATACAATTGAAAGACATATATTAATTTTTTTTTTATTTTGAGATTGTGTAAAAGTAATTTCTAAGCGATTATGTTTTTGAAAGATAATACGGGAAAAACCCAACATTTGGACTTTAATAAACTAATTGAGATTTTTCTCTTGTTCCTAACGAGTCAAATTTCATCAATGTTGGACGAAATATTAATGAATAAATAAAATTGTTTGAAGAACACATGCTCCCAGACAGAAAATCTGCTTTATATTTCTACTAATAATAATGTTCGTGTTAGCGCTCTACAGGGTAGACTGATGGACTTATATTTACGAAATTTGGCTCAAGCATACTTTGTTGGTTGTTAATGTGCAGCTTGGGGGATATGTAATTGAAGGTTTTATTTGAATTTCAATTATATAAAAATTAAGCAAACTTTCGGCATTTTTCCATAATAACTTGCGAAGTATTTGCAAAATAAAATTAATTTTTACACCACCAAAAAATGCAAAATTACCTTTACGATCATATGAATTAAATTGTTGTACAGTTTATTCATTTAAATTTAATAATTTTTCAAAAATATTTTTATATATAACTAGTCGCCTTCGGCGACCAGCTTGTTCGCCCGAAATATGGTTTTAACTGAATCTTTTATAATTTTACATTCATGGCTGCTTTTACAATGTAATTTTAAACTTCCTATTCTGGAAATGAATGACCTTATACCTGTTCTGTTCATTACCTACATAAATGACCTCAATAGAGTCTAATAACTGACCATGTCATGCAACATCTAATTGCACATTGCTGGCGCCATCTTCACTTTCTTATTTCTCTTGCAAAAAAAAAATCGATTTTAACTTTAAATGGTGCAGCGCATTTATGTGGCCAGTTTATTTTAACTGAATTTAAACGTGCTTAAAAGAATGAAAACGTAGCAACCATAACCATTCAGCTTTTTGAATATGTTTCCTAATATATATAATGTCTTAGAGAGCTTGATTTACAGATTCCATAAAGACTTACATGAAATTGAATATGAAAGAAAATGTATTAAGATATTACTTCGCATTTCAACACTAAAAGACAAACACGCAATTAAATACTTGCTTAAACAATGAAAACGGTTTCAAATGCGCTGCAACAATGAAACGTTGTTGTAAATTATGCCAAAATATATTTTAAAAAGGCTATTAAAATTAGAGAAAAGATTGTCAGGCAACTTAATTGATATCATTGAGAAGGTAATTTTTTGCACTTTCAGATGGTGTAAAAATGATTTTTCTGCGGTAGATCTTTCGGCAGTTATTAAGGAAAAACTCAAAAATTCGCTTAATTTTTTTAAAATTTAAATTTAAAAAAAAGAGTCAAAAGGTACACATATTGCCACCCTCCAAAGTTACCCAGCAGTTTTCTTATCGCGGGACTGAGGGAGGGTAATCTGTGCATGGGGTGGCTGCTTGCCGGTGGGGTACGGGAAGCTTTTCTTGCCGTCCCAATTTCGGAGATGAGATTCCTGTGGTTTCTCTGAAGACGATCGGTGAGATTGTTATCTGTAACAAGAGTGCGTTTCCTTCTTTCTCTAGTCTATAGACTGTAAAATCTATTCATTCCTATTTCCGCAAGGGCTCTTTCTAGTTGGGCAAGTTGACGTAAATCCGATAATAGGCCGCAGGACATGCCTCGCTATCGTTCAAGTAATATTATTAGGTTGCGGGAAAACTTTTGGAATTAACCAAAGAAAAGAATATGAAATCCAAAAAATTATAATTCAATGGTCTACATTGGATCGACGCAAATTAATAAATACAAAGAAATTAAAGTTATAAAATTTCCATTGTTCTGACCAATCAGAATGCCTTATACAGAATCACTATCGCGGATAAAACCACAATTCAGCCCATGAGGAGCAAGGATGCAATCTTCAGTTGCGCGGTGGTGTTTTTTTTTTTGCATTTTATTTTTCAGAGGCTTCGACTTCAGCGATTCTAAAAAGTTCAATCTAGAAAATAAAATGGTTATTGCTAGGATGGAATGTAAAATCCACGCAGGGGAAGACTGTGTAGATGATTTTCAGTGTTGCTAAGATTTAACTCTTGAAAAAATTAAATTTTGTGCAGGTCAGTGGATTTTGGCCGATGAAAAAGAAACAAAAGTAGAGCCACAATTAAAAGCTTTTTTCATTGAAAATAATTCCTAACAAAGTCTATAATCAGTGGTGTAAAATACCTGGGTATTAATTTTTAATGGTAAATACTTACCTGGGATTTATTTTTCAATTCACTTTATTCATATAAAATAGATATAATGGTTTGAAAATAGATACCCAGACAAATAATATAATTTAATTTTAAATAATCAAAGAATTCAATCAATCAAAATTAAACTAATTAAGTTTTATAAAAACTAAAATATTTAATCAGAAAAATCAAATGCATTACTACATCACGCTTCTAACATAAAATACATGATTTATGAAATGAAAGAAATGTGCACCATTATCTCTAGATAACTGCATATAACTGAAGTATTTATTGCAGTAGGTTTTAAAAAAAGTATTTAAATGAAATTCTAGGTTAGAAAATCTTGTGTAAAAACTACTGAATTTTTACTAATACTTAATAATATTACACTTAATATCATTAATAAAATTTAAATATTAATACTCCGATTTCGGAAATCAGTTTGATGAAAAATGTATTTATGTAATGGATTAAATACTAACTTAAAATTTATTTATTATTACTGTTGGATGCAAGCGTTGGCGGACGATAGCAGTTTATGCGGATTCAGCATTGCTGACTGGCGCTGTCGTTTCGCTCGCTTGCATTTAACTCTCTTCCTCTGCGAAACTTTGTTCAGTTCTAGTGTATGTGTAGTTGTCTGTGTGAGCGCCTGTGTGGTGCATCTTATTCATCTCATTCATGTTTTTAATAAAGAAAAGTTTATGATCTGGACTTCCATTTACTTTCCAAGCCTTCAATTACTGTCATAAAATTGATAAAAAAAATAATTCATTTAGATGTATAAAGCAATGTGAGTTTATTCTTTACAGAAATCTACAGTGATTTGCTCAATCTTGATGAAATTTGGTGTAAATGCTCTTCAAAACGAAATAAAAATTACTTTCTAAAGCTTAAAATGTAAAATATATTTTTAATTTTTCCTTTAATTGGAAATGAATTGCTTTTGCAGAGTTTTTCGTCAAAAACTTTCGAGAGACTGCAGAATAATATTGCTTGCTACCTGAAATTGATTGCTACAGAAAACTCAGCTGATTACTTAGTAACCGAGGATGGAATTCAGACTTCCTTAAAATGTCTGCAATTCTATCCTCTTTCAAAGGATATTACTATTTTGTATTATTTGCTACCTACTCTAGGGCACGTACTCCAGAGATAAAAAAAAATCCCCGGTTTTGAGAGGGTGGACGTAATACAATCTATTGATGGACTGCCCGGTACACTCTAGCCGATTTCTGTCGTTCAGCAATAAAATATAACAATAGCAACACACGTGCCCCCTCTGTGGCTCCACAGGGGGCATATGGGAATGCCTTGGAAAAACATTTAAGCTCGTAGCTGCATTGTACATTTCCGACTGCCTTTATGACCTCGGGAGTGCTACTGAAACTGACTCCTTTGAGCGATCAAGTAACACTATCTTTCTTCCCTCCTCGGACAGGGAACTTTTAGTCTGTCATCAAGAAACCCCCACGACTTAACATCTGTACCAATTTTCAAAACTATATGATAATTTTTTCTTTTTTTTATCTCTGTTTTGGGACTATTATATAATTTGACTGTATTATTATAGACAATAGGAATGACGTTTGTTTATAGAAAATTACGTCTGAAATATTTAACAAATTTCATTGCTGATTTTTTTTTCTGATTAAAATAACAACACATTTAATTGCTGGCCCTTTTCAAGAGAGTAGGTTTCAGTATCGTGCATAAAAAAAAATCAAAAGTAATATTTAAAATTATTTTTAAACAAAATGGTAAAAAATTACGAGAATTTTTTTATTAAATCTAAATCTTCTTTCGTTATAGGATAGGTAATTTATAAATTATGAAACTAAATAGATTTTTAAAAATTATATGGAACGTAAAAAGGAACGCTGAAGTGGCCATGATTGCTATCTGAAGCTTAACTTGCGATGGAATACACATTTGTGGTTAATTTATCAATTATGAAAAACCATTTTGAGCTTTAAAGGACAAAGACAGTCGTCTGAATGAAAAATAATTATTTTCAAAATATCATAATGAATGTAATGTTATCGTTTTCTTTATTTAAAAATGCTTCAGAATATTAATGACAGCAAACACTCTAATTCAGTTTCTTAGAGCTATATAGTTTTCCTTCATATAATTTTATAGATAACAAAGCAATGCAGAAAATCTCGAAATAGTATTTGATTCTACAAATAAATGTTTTCAAAATAATGTAATATCGTAATTGAAATTAATATAATATGTATTTGTAAAATAAAAATGTCATCCAATTTTCCATGTAGTGGAATTGAGTAAAATTTTCTTCTGCTTTTCACCTTATTATCAGTATTTAGAAAAAAGTAAGAGTATTTA
>BGPR01023115.1:0-24597 GCA_013235015.1 Araneus ventricosus | reverse complement strand
TTTCAAATATTTGCTTCTTTTTCCCCCGAAATCTATTGGATATAAATACTTGGAAATAAAGGCTTTGAATTATCATTCAAGATTGAAAGCTATTTTTTTGTGGCAATCTTTTTTTGTAATGATTAAATCTTCATTAGTATGTTTATTTCATTTTTGTAATATCTTTCACTCATTTAACACCATTAAAGAAATAGTGGAGTTATACCGTACAGTGTAGCTATATTTACATGGTATACATGTCTTGCGTGCATGTATGCAGACTCCGCCCTTGCCGAAGTCATGCGGATGACTAGTGAGGCTTCTATATACAAGGTGTATGCTTATACAAAAGCAAGACTTTCGAAGGAAGAACGCCATTTTTTTTTTGCCATATTGGCTGCCAATATTAAAATAGCCATGTTTTTTCATCCGAGACTAATTTCAGAGGCTCCCGTTGAAATCTTGGAAATTACTTGTTCTGTATCCAAATTTGCTATATGAACCAAAAAACGGCTATAGTAAAAGAGTAGAGTGTCTATTCTTTCAAATAAAATTAGGCTCTACTTATAAAATTAATTAAAACCCTTGAAATATAAATATCACGTCATTGGATCATCCTCGTAACTACTTTATGAAAGAAGCGAAGAAATGTGATATTTTTTCCTACATGGCATTTCAAATTGGTTACTTGCGAAGCATTATTCCTTTTCTGTTCTATATTTCTTAATATTGCTCCTTGTTGTTGCTTTGAAAATTCAAAATTTAGGGGAAAAGTATTTGGCAAGTAATCCTCATTTTCAAGTAAGAGTAATAAATGGTAAAATCTTGTTAATTCGAAATTTAAAGAATAGAGTAGAAAATTAACTTCTATGTTTATGTGGCCATGGAAGGTTGACGAATTATATTTAAGTTGAGCAAATGCGGACGCGTATGTTGAAGTAAGGGTTTACTTGTGTCGAACCTTTTGTGTGAATGATTAAAAAACTTCAATTCATTTTGCCTGTTACATATTTATTTTTGTAAGAGCAATCTTTTTCAGTGGGTTTAGGAAAAGTGAAGTTATGTGTTAAACTTTGTGCAATCAGTTGTATGTCTAAGTAGAATAAAATGTTTGGTTTATGATGTAGGTGTCCTGGATTATTCATGTCAAAATTTATGCGTGCTTCTCAGTTAGTACTAAAAATTTAATGTGTAGAGATATCTTTATTATTGTAAAAGGATAGGCAGCATAGATGTAAATTTATAAGGCAATCTTCCCAGAAGGATTAGTTTTATTAAATTTGATGCTAAACACAATGGCTTGTTAGAACGCAAACACAAGCAACAGTAATACGTCCTACAATGTTGGCGGAATGGTCCATGCACCTGTTGTTTGAGTTATTTGCAGAAGAAAAAGTGTAATGGGGTCATTTTTTGTCCGAAAAATAACATTTTATCCTTTTATTCGTGTCGTATGAAGTCAAAATTTCCGAAAATGCGAACAAAAAAATACGCTTTTTACACGTTTGTTCTTAGCATTATTACACTCAAGGTGTCTTTTCTTACTAAATGGAATACGTGGAATCCTTTGTAGGCGGGGGTCCTGTTTTTCTAACAAAACGCGAAGAAAATTATATTTACTTTTATAGGAAAAATTTGTTGTACGAGTGTACAGAATGTGAGATATTTGTAAAATAATTTTCAGATAAATCGGTTTTGAGGAGTGCATTAAGATCGATGAATGCTTGTACTTCGAAAGTATTTATTAAAACGTTCGTTTTCCCGTCTAAAATTACCTGAATTCACATGGATATAAGTATTAATGCATCATCCGTCTCACCGATAAGCATTTCCAAGACTTTTGAATCGATTATACAACTTTTTCTTCGCCAAAGTTATCGGGTATTTGTATGACGATGTTGTATGTAAAAGTTCTCATATTTTTGTGAGGTTCTTTTTTATACCATTTGTTAATTCTACCTATCTTACCGTTTATTAAACCATTTTTTACCCTCCAGCCTTCTTCTAAATAATCGGTGGACTCACAAATATCTCATGAATTGTCTACTTCCTTTCAGAATTCGACTTATGACCTTTAACTAATTCAACAGCAACATTTTTTTTTTATTTTCTGCATTAATCGATACTTAGTAAGCTGATTATCAGTTAAAAGCTTTTGTAATCATTACATCTCACATTTGTAGTTCGTGTAACGATAAAATGCCTCGATTTATCTTTTCTCTTTAGCAATCCTGCACAGAAAAAAATGAGGTGAAATTCTTGAAATACCTGTGGTCAGGAAGTAAATGACCTTGAATGCAGATGCTGTGAATCTGGAATTTTTTACTTGAGGGGTTCATTTTCTGTTATAAATATTTGCAGGCACCGGGCCTCGCAGGACCGATGCATGCCCTCTCGGGTTAATTATCCATATTTTGCGTTTCTCATTTATTACTCTGAGGAAATATCGTGTGTTTGTATTCATAAGGACAGCCAAATATAATCAGAAATCTTGCTGACAGGTTTTACAAAAATCTTGAAATCTGTCTTTAAATTTGGCTTAAAGAGGGCGCGCCAAATTTATTTTGTCTTTCTTGATCAGTTTCTGAGTAATTGTTTACATACAGATATGCATGTTTTAAAAAATCCTTTTTGTTTATAATGACAAGAATGAAGTTTATTTTGACAAGATGAAGAGCTATTGCCAAGAATGAAGTTCATATTCAGAAGATGAAGTTTATATTGGCAGGAATGTATCAAATCCTGAGATCAAATATTTTGAAAACCGCAATACATGTTAGTGAAAGTAAAATATGTTTGTTTAAATGAAGATTATATTGAAGAAATGCATTCTGATACCCACAAATATTTGTCTTTTACCTGTATTCCAGTGACATTTTTATATCTAAATACAGATGCTAAGTGAATAAAAGTTTTAATTGAAATAAATACTAAGAAATGCAGTTTCGTGATAAAGGCTTTATAGTTAACAGTTACTGTTGTGTAATTAAATTTCACTATTTCAAGAATTTATAATTTATTTTGAAGATCCCTGCATACCTAATCCTTGCAAAAATTATGGAGAATGCCGAGTACATCAATCAGGATTTAAATGTGATTGTGTAGTACCTTGGAATGGAGAAACTTGTGAAGAAAGTGAGTAGAAATTTAATGAAATATCCTTTACCTAAATTATTCTTCTCAGATTGTGACAGTACTTTAGTATCAGTATTGAAGTCTCTAAAACTGTGACTTACGTGATGGGAAATTTACCACACAAAGAAAAGAACAATAAAACGCATAATTCTGCCTTTAACGAGTTAATGAATATAAATCTTTTCCATACATACTTTAATAAATTTTCAAATTTTCTACATTTCGATGAAATAAAAATGCCATTGAAATTTTTTAAGTAAGTAAAAACTTAACAGAAATTCACTAAACTGATATATATTTTATATTGGTGAGATTATTAATGCTTTAACTGTTACCAGCTACTTCTTCGGCGAGAAATTTGAGTTATTATATTCGCAAATCTCGATGTTCTGTTGCATGTAGAAATGGGAATTAAAATTTCTGACGGTTGATAATAATTGGAACTTTTACAGGAGTGTACTTGTAATGCTGATATAGGTAGTTAGTTTGTTTATCTATGGCAACAAACATTTCCATACTGCATTTTTTGTTTACTTTCTTTTGACAGGATATAGATGTTTTGAGCGCTGTACACGAAATCTCCACTCCACAAATCCAGGAAACTTTATTTACTCCGCTCTGTCAAAAATTTCGTGCACACTCCACATATAATTTCAATTATAAAATACGTGGTTCTTTTTAAAGTACTGCTGAAACTTTGAGTGTTGGCTTTGATTCTTGTTAATCATGGTCAATGATTTTTTAAAAAGGGAATCGTAATCTTTTAAATTAGAATGACAAATCCGTCGGAATGGGTGGAATTAAAACACTCTTTCCTCTCCCTGTCCCTGGCATAATAGTAGCCCTTACTATGTGTGAACCCAGGTGTGTCATTTGTAACCGTGTGCCATTATACAATATCGGTGCATCGAGATTACGCATCAATAGTACTTGCACATTGAGTTTCAATCTGAGCTTGTGGGTGCTAACCCCTGACAATTCTAAAGAATTAAGGAATTGTAATACAGGATATGATGTTACTTGATCGTTGTCCATCTCTGCAATAACTCCCTCCATTTATGACGTATTTTTTCATTTATCTCTCCGACAATTTAGCCAAAATTGCCCTTTCACATAACCATTCTCTTTTTCCCATATTGACTTACAGTTCAGGATAAACCTTGTTTATCAGCTCGCTTGTGCTATCAATAACGTTATAAAATCCCTCTTTTATTGCAATCATAGCGTTTGGATCTGTTTTAAGCCATCCTTCACCAATTTTCAAAAGAGAACCGCATATTTTTCAGATTCTGTATCGTTGAACAGTTCTGCTCTCATATTCGCTGAGAGATTAAATTTTTGACATTCTCCCGAAACAGATACGCATTTAAACATGTATGCATTTCATCTGTCAGTGGAAACCTAATTATTATATATACAAACTGACTAAAATAGCCTGTCATGAATACCACCATCCCATCCCTAATATACTTTGGTTGTTATTAGTATTGTTCGCCGTTCGATTAAACGCTTCAACCGTCCTCTTGTGCGATATTTTACAGTCACTCCAAATCAACAGCTTACAATGCTACAATATCCTATAGCTCTCACTAATTTTAGTAAAGTTTCATATTGGCTTTAGTACTGAATGCAGCGTCAGCCTATTATCAAGCAGCGAGTTGGCTATTCCGGTGGAAGCCACTGCGACAGGAACTTTTCTGTCATTCCGAATTTGAGGTAAGAATAGATAAAGAAGGAAAGTTTTCTGAGTACTGCCATGAGTATCTGGAAAAAACAAACCACCTTCACTACTTTCAATCTGTAGTAAAACAATATCAAAAACGGTTTTTGGCCTGGGTTCAACAGTGAAACGAACTCTGTTAGTCTCTGTTTCAATTCTTCAGTATAATAGACCAGTTGCAGCATTAGGTCAGTACTAACTTCCCTTGTTGTACACGGTCTACTCTTCCGAAGCTCGATAGAACTTTTCTGGTTATCGAGATCAGGTAGTCTTCACATAAATTAATTCTTCGTTGTAAATGAAATCATTGTGTTCAACGTTCGTTTTCATTAGATTCTTCCAGTCTGTAAAATATGTCATCGCCTTGTATTTATTTGCCCACGAAGACACAGTCTAACCAGAGGGTGTATTATTAGACGCTGACACGGAAAGCGGGGAATAAAAGTCAACATGTAATTTTTTTTACTTTTAACACATTTTCTGAGAATTTCAAAGTCCATAGGTTGCTATTATTATCGCAAAAAGCTCTCACAACTTTGACGCCGCCCGCATTGTATGTCCTCTTCCAATTGGAAATCCCAATTATTATCATTTTCTATTAGCCCTTTTTTCTCAGTTGCGTCTCTGAATGTAGATAATTCTAGGTGATTATGCTTTTTAAAGTGAACAAAAGAAGTTGGTCCTTGCACAAGTATAAGTGGTGTATCAGCTATCTTAAAGAAAAGCATTCCATATTGCTTTCATTCGCTGTACAGAATTTTCGGATTTTACACGAGGCCAATACTGTACAGAGGTACCTTGAATTAGGTGATTCCATTTCTTTATTGAAGTATTCCTGGTATAAAATATTGGCAACTCGACAAACAGTACCCTTTTTGCCGTATTATCTTTCCTACATAGTTCAAAAAATGTGGTCAGCTAGTTTTTGAAGGGATCGATACTATGCTACGGAAATTAATTTCATTCAAATAGACTCATTCACCGTTCTCTAAGTCTACAGCTAGGAGAGACAAATGTGTTATGACTTTCGTGCACCGAAAAACCTAATAGCCACCATAATGAGTCATTGCTACTAACGTAATGACCGAACTCATAAGTGTGTACTTCGTCGACGGTATTTTCGAGCTCCTTTTTCTTGAAATTTAAAATGGCTTAATGGCTCCATTTGTTGATTTATTTTGTCGCAGCACTGTACTGCAAGCTTCTGCATTTAAATGAGCATTAAACATTTTTGTCAAAAAAGAAGAATAAAGTCTACCTAACTGTTATCGACAGTAGCGGAATCGCCAATAAAGAAAGTATTTTACAACAATTTTCTACGAAGAATAGCTGCATTTGTTGATTTCTGCCCTTTAAATTTTCAGAACAAAAGTAACTGTGTTTTGCAAGTTTGAAAATGTTGTGTCTTTGGACCTGCTGGAAACCGAAAGAAAATCAAGATATGCTTTACACCAAAACCGAAGAAAATAACGGAAGTCAATAATTACTCACACTCATTCTTCACCAAGTCGAATTTAGTGTAGAGAAGCAATTAAAAGCATGTAAAAAATGCAGGAATCTAATAAAAAGCCGTGAAACTCGCATATCCACTCTGGAAACTTGAAATTCCATCTGCTCTTGTTACCCTCCGATTCGTAATTTATAGTTAACTAGAAACGTGTCATTATATAAATTGCCAAGAATGCACAAGGATATTGTAGAAAAAAGAATCCAGAAATTCTGAACATTGGACTTAGGTCTAATTTTCAGTATTTTCTGAAACTGATGTAGCTTAAATTCTAGTAGAAACTGTTAAATGTTGCCAAATTAGCGAAACTTTAGGTGGCCGAAACAAGGAATTTTTTCCTTCCTCTTAAATAAAGAAAGGCAAAGTTCAAGAAAGATATTTTCCTGTATGGGATTTTCTGTTGCTTTAAAATAACTTAATTTTTTTAAATGACTTCGAATTGTAAGGAATATAAATGAATTTTCCTTCTAGACACCGAAGGTGTTACATTTTTATATTTTAGGGAAATACACTATAATAAGTTTTGCAATATTCAGCTTCTGATGAATTAAAGCTCCTAATGTCATTTTGCCACCTTTTTTTAAATTATAACACGAGTTCATGACAAATTTTACCTAATAACTATTTAATATGCCTTTAAATGGTGCATTTAAAAAAAATTACTGTGAGATACGCAACGCACTCGCTTGAAAAACTGTAAGCTTGCATTAAAATATTTGCCCTTACAAGCGCCTAACTTAACCATAGTGTATACTCACACCGTTGTAAAGATAAGTCATTATTATCATCCATTAGTCGATTGTTGTAGGGAGCGTTATATATGTCTTTATAGACTCAAGCTTCCAGAGAGAAAAAGGTTAAAATATGACAAAATGAATGTCTAACCTTTCCCCTAATCGACCGCTTGGTAGGTACTCCGATGCACCGCTAGATTGAAGATGCCACAGAGTTTTATTTGTTGTCCAAACATATTGCGGATGTCATCGGCTCTGAACTCAAATCAACACCAGGCCGCGGTTGCCTGGTTGTAAGTTCTCGGTTTCGGGGCGGAGGGATCCAGGTTCAAAACCCGATTCCACAGTAGATCCGACGTGTATGGGGCCTGTTGCACATTAAATTATACATTCTGGCCAAACGTCTCCTACTGGTGTAGTTTGGAGAGGGGGTGGCGGTCAGGTGCCGTCCTCGTCATCTGATCACGGTTCTAAATTACGAGGTCCATCACAAAATAGCCCTCGTGTTGCTTAGAAACGGGATGTTAATGTAACTAAACTAAGTTCAAATCAACATCATACTGGCACATGATAAAAGTTTATTGTTTTTTCAGAGATCTTTTGTGTGGAGAAAAAATGCTATGGCGGTAAATGCGTGATTCAAAACGGTGTGGAAACATGCATCTGCCCTGAAGACTATGTTGCTGAAGGAAATGAATGTCGAAAAGGTGATGTAAAATTTTTCAAAACAATAAATTATTTGAATAACATTAGAACTTGAATAATTAATTCATGTTGATATAAACTGCCTGCCTTATTATTGCTTTACAAATGTCTTAAATATCTATTTCACTAAGATTTAATTCTCTGATGTTGACGGAACGATTTGAATTGTTGAATTTCAGTGAAATGTTCAGAGAGAAGCTGCATAGGAGGCGCTTGTAGAATCATACAGTGTAACATTGAAGACTGCGTTTGTCCTGTTGGTCATGTGCTAATTGGTGATACTTGCATAAGTAAGACCAGCATGATAGGTCATCTGTATTACTTATATGGTTAATGAATTTCAATTCCTTAAGTTGATCTAAGATAAAGGTTAAATCTTTCTTTTTGGATCTTAATTAATTTTTGCAGTGTTCATCTATTTTTCGAATTTTGTTATTACAAGTTCTACGATGTGTTGCTAGTGTGTAGAACTTAAGGCCCAACAACATTTAGAAGCATGCAGACATGAAATTTGTGAAAGAGGTTTGTAACCATCAACAAAACAAACTTGATTTTAGTAGAAAGATTTCTCATATACAACCAGGCACCACAAATTACGTAAAAATACTTCATCTGGCTACCGGCAATACCACGGGGAGCATGATGGCATGAGAAACGAGTCTGAAAGGAAGTTTTTAAAAAGTTCTCTACAATTCTGAGTTAATTCCTAGTGCAATAAGGATAAAAGAAATTATCTCGATGATTTTGAACGAGAGATAAAATTTAATAAGCTGGAGAAAGGATGTTGTGTAACTAGTGTAGTAAGAAAGTTTGTTTTCGGATATACTCTAGTTTTCGTTCTTTGAAAGCTTTCCTAATAATTTGTGCAATGGTGAGTGAGTTTGCTAGCAGTCGTCCAAGAAAACCAGCACCATCAGATAACTATTCTATCGCTTTGAAAACGAAAAGGGATCGCTAACAGTTAAAGGAGATTATTGTTCAAAACTTACGTGAAGCAGCCGTATTACATGTACCATAACTCTGATGTATTCTGTCTTCTTCTCTCATCAAATAGCCAGCATGTGTCTTTGAAATCAAAAATATATAGCTAGAAATTCAAGGTGAACATAATTCAGCACTTGAGTGAGTTAAACTGATATCATGTATCACAACTGTGGTTTATTCTCTCTTCTCTCCAAAGGTGCATGCCACTAAGGTCTACCCATATCTGGTGGCGTTCACAGTGCTTAAGGGGACATGTAATTTGGACAGATCAAAAGTGATTCAGATTCCTCTTCACAAGTGAAAATCGCTTGAATGTCACGAATGATACTGAACGCCAAATAGTATGGACAAAGGCGGGATGAGGTCTCAAACAAGTAACGTCACGGAAAAGGACCTTTTTGGCAGCCCTAGATGTCTAGAGATCCCAACGACCTAAAGCAATATGCTCAATGGGAAAATCAACGCATCATATTTTTGATGTGCTTACCTTTACCGGTTATCGCTATTACTAGCAACAATTCTTTCTCTAGGGTGTTTAACAGAAGTGCCATTGGTCAACATTCCCTTTCTATCGATGCTAATGCTAGACCATATCAGAATCATGTTGAGGTTGGGCTGCCGAAAAGCGTGAATATTACTCAAATAGTTTGACCAGGTAATTTTTAAGATTTAAATCCCGCTGAACATGTGAAGAGGGCTTTAGGAAGATGTCCATATCCACCGGAGAATATACAAGAGCTAAAACAAATGCTGATGGAGGAAAGGGTATACCTGTAGCACAACTTGATAAACTTAAAACGAGTGTGCTGAAGTGATGTTTAGGAAGCACTGCAATTAAAATAATCCAGTAACGCGTTTTTATTCTACCTCTTCAGCAGACAATTTTATTTAAAGCCACCATTCTCTTAATAAAATAATTATTTTTGCTTCAGTTTTTACATTATTTGTTCTATTTTTCTGCAAAATTTCTTTTTTATGTAATATCTTGGGAAGCAATAAATTAATTATAGTATGAATTTCACGTTCATCATGTGATTTCCTTCAAAGTAAGGGAGCAAAAATTAACCCCTCCCTAAGTTTTTTACCCTATTATATTATTAGAGTAAAATCTTGAATTATGCATATGTTTATAAAGTTTATCAAAAATTGATTTCTTGGGAACCACAAATCTAAAGTGAATTTACTTATATATATTTTTTATATTTATGCAAAATATTTCTAGTGATCATACACACAAACATGTTTTTCGTGGGCTGATAGTTATAGAATCGCTCTGTTATCTATCGCTATGGTGATTCAGATGTCTAATCTAGGATTTTAATTAATTTTAATTTAAATCTACGACTAATGGAAAAGACAAAATATAAGTGGTTATTTCGAAATATTTGTTAAGTTTTCTAATTTTTTTGGGTTTAATCGATTTTGATTCAGAACTTTTTATTTAAATATATGCATTTTCTTTTCAGTTACAACTTGTATCCCTAGCACATGCTATGGGGGAAGATGTGAGAAGAAAGATGGTAAACTTGTATGTGTCTGTCCCGATGGATTCCACT
Source organism: Araneus ventricosus (assembly GCA_013235015.1). Classification (NCBI taxonomy): domain Eukaryota; kingdom Metazoa; phylum Arthropoda; class Arachnida; order Araneae; family Araneidae; genus Araneus; species Araneus ventricosus. The sequence goes on along the minus strand of BGPR01023115.1, from coordinate 14,277 downwards.
TGAAAGGTGTCGGATGCTTTGGTTAGTATAAACCACAATAAAATAATTTGCGAAGAAACTTATCATTAAAATAGGCCTCAGATTACCTGTCATTATCTCCAGCGACGAAAAATTGTTTTTGGAAGAAAATTAAGCCGATTTGGTATTTTTAAAAAATGGGAACTTTGTCCACATGTGAATATGAACTCTTGTTACGTGAAACATAAATATCAGATATAAATGATAGAGAATGTTATATCCAAACATGTAAAATTGAAATATTAATTAATTTTATTCAAAAAAGATTTTAATTTAATTAATTTTAAAGTGTTATAACTTTTTTGTAATTATACAGGGTGATTCAAAATAATGGCTTTGGGAACGCTTGAGAGAAAGTTACCTATATCAAAATTCCAAATAGTATAATTAAAAATTCTTATCATTCATTGTGCAAAAAATTGGTCCATTACTCCCTCCCCCAAATATTCCTGTGCTGTCTGATAACGATATCAATATTGTATTTATATTTTATGGTTAAAATATCGTTATGGCTATGGCTTTTAAAAATCGGTCGAATTTTATGTCCAATTTTAATTCATTTATCTAATAACAAATATTATCTGCTACTTAAATTGAATTACTTTCAATGAGATTTTTCAAAGTCAACTAAATAATTAATGCGAAATTATCTTTGAGAATTTACGAAAATCAGAAATGTATATTCCTCGTTTAATCGGGAGCAGTTAATGCGCACATTACCCAATTAGTCTAAAGACAACCTGATTTGTAGCGTTAAACCTTCAGAATCATATATAAAATAAGTTCTTCGCATTGAATTTTATCGTATTTCGAACCGGTAAAGTGCAAAAGCTTGTTTCTCTCATTTTATTTCTCTTTTTTTTTCTTCTTTTTTACCCGATTTCTGAAGCTTTTACCCCATTCAATTAATTCTTTGTATCCTCTTCCGCTCATTCATTAAAATTATATACTATTATGTTGATAGATAAATTCTCTCAACTGTTACTTTGAATGATTGATTCTATCAAATTTTTTCTTTAGATACCGAAAAATAAATAACTAATTATATGTCACAACAATTCTTAATATTTTTTGCTTTGAAACGTTTGATTGTGACACCCTAATTGTAAAAATTGTTAGTGTTTTTATAGTTAGAACCTGCTGATTATTATACCAAATCAATCAGTAAGTAAATATTATGTTCTAAATATTTTGAGTTTAATTTATTTATTGTTTGCTAATTTTTATATGAAACTGCCTCTAACTTTATACAATAAAGTAATAGAGCGTTTATTTTTATTGGTAGAATCCAGTTTTCCTAGTAGTACGTTTTTCAATTAATAGTTTACCCAGTTTTTTTTAAGTAGTTTATCTGAGAATTTATTTAGAGGTACTGCTGCTCGAAAAATATTTTATTGACAACTTAATGCCTGCTTAGTTAATAATGTGCAGATTAACTTTGTAATCTGCAGACTAGTTACCTGATGTAAGAAATGAAACAATTTTCTTTACTTTAGCGGATCAGTCGAATTAATCTGCAGATTACCTAAATAATCAGACTATTACCTAATTTCAGCAATTTATCGGTAACGTAAGTATTTTCAAAAATGAATTTTTCTATTTCCTTTTAGCGAAACCACCTGTAAGGAGCAAAATTGCTTCGGTGGACAATGCCGAGTGGTGAAAGGAAAGGACATTTACACTTGCTTGGATGGATATTTTCTTAAGAATGACCAGTGTCAAAGTAATATCTCGTTATTGTTGTAGTACGCGATGTGCAAAAGTTTAGAAAATTATGATGTAATCGACAATCATATTGTTCTTTCAATAAATTAGATGCTTTAAGAAATGCTTATTTCTCAACATGAGTATGTAATTGTTGAAATCTTGTGTTGTCTCTGGGGAATTTGAAGTTTAAAAAAATCTTCAGTACTATGAGCTTTAAAAAATATTGAAATATGACATCCGATATGATTTTGTCACTAATTTTACCTTTCACTCACTTTTCTAGTAAATTATACTTTTCATCCATTAAAAGCTTTAGGTTTCCGTCCGCATTGTCTTTTGATGAGAAGATTTGACTTTTTTTGATATTGAAGTTTTTTTAGCCTATCTTTAGGCTTGATTTTGAATTTGATTTGACTGTTGACTGGGTTTTCAGATTTCAATTTTACAAATTGAATTTCTGTCACCACATCTTTCCATTTTACCTTTGGTCACAGTATGGCTTAATAAAACTTATCATCTATCCATTCGGCTGTAAAATCTATCAGAATTACTTTCGTATCTTTACAAAGCATTCAATGACAGCCGTTATTTTTTCTTTTCTAAAAGTAAGAAGTGGTTGCTTTCGCATTTGCTGGTTGTAACTAATCAAGAGGCCATTAATCTTATGCCGCATTTCATTTTTTTCTTTGTTCATTTTTATTTTTCTAACGCAGTCATTTTTGAGGAATATAAACACTCAATTTTGTGGTGACGCATAAGTCAAAAAGCGATTGATCGACTTGAGCCAGATAGTACTTGACTCTCGTGAACCTTGTTGCAAAAGAGCGTTGAGTAGCACATATAGAGGACGCAACAATTAATAAGAAGAAGTGAGATGTATTAGGAGAACTATTAAGCTAATTTTACAGTACGAAGTGGAAGAAAGTAAGTTTGAATATTGGTTAGCAATAGAAATAGCAGATGCAATAGAATAGCAGAAATCTGCACCATCGTCTGTTTTGAGTGTTTTTGTTTCAGGAAAGTTACTTAGGACTTCCATTTTTGAGATGTTGTAATATACATGCTCATTGGTAAATAACACTAATAACATTTAGATTGCAGCTAAGATATGCATAATAACCAAAAATGAAGGCTGAGATTTATAATAAATATTCAGTCTTCCATGGGAAAACGAACCGAAAAAATTCAGAACTGCTCTGGGGGTGGGGTAGAAGAGGGATAACCTTTTACTGTACTCGTGGACAAAATTTGATGCAAATATTTTAATTTTACAATTTATAAACAAATCACCTCCTTTTATCTCTGTTTTTATGCAACTCAACGTTTGTTCAAGAAAAGTCTGCTTGCATCAGTCAAAACTGCTACTTTCATTACTTAAAAATCATTTTAACAATATAATTGAACAATTTAATGACACTACATATGGATGGTTCTGCACCCTCAGACAACTGACATTTGAAATGTTCAGTCTACCTATAATCTCATCTCTATTTAACCTGCCTATTACAATTTGATGATATTCAAAATAAATGCTTTAATATAATAAGCAACTGGCAAATATAAATATTGTGAGATATGAAATTATGTGAAATTGGTTCACCAGTTTCTAACAATGTTTTTAAAATAACAAAATGAACTCTAACTGTATCCTATTAACTTTAATAATAGCTTCATTTAACAGTAAAATAAGTTCCAATGTAGAACAGTCTGTAAATCAACCACATAAATTTATACATTTCAAATGAAAGAACTATAGAATGTTTTGAAAAATAAAACTGAATAAGAGGTAATGGAAACAAATAAAAAGAAATTACATCAAAATAAAAGGCAGCAAACCATGAAACTTAAGCTATTTACAAAAAATAAATTATTTTAAATGAACAAATATTATTCCATACTAATCATAACGTCTAATTGAAAACAAAGCTAACCGAATTATGTGTGCTGTTTATTATATTTTGAAATTGTTTATCTTCATAAGCTTTTATATTTAGATTATGTGTGTTTATTAGTATATGTCCTTGTTTTAGAACTAAATCGGCACATTTTTTACGAAGAGCAATTTTTCAAAAGTTAATTTTATTCTTACCAATATATTATTATTTACAGTTACGTTTATTTTGGTGAATTTTTATTATGTATTCATGAACAGACTAGATAACGATAAAAGGAGTAACTTTTGAACACACTAAATGGAAACTAAAGTCATGAAGGAATATTTTAAATCTAGAACATTTTTGGAAACCTGTTTGAAAAAATATAGGTTTACCTCAGATCTGGATTCTGCATAACTTAGTAATAGAATTTTTTTAAATAAATAGAGAGAAGAGCTTAAAGATTTTATATATTTTTAATTTCTTACTATGAAATATATAAAAAGCAAATTTTTTTTTCCTTTAGTATCATAAATATAATTGAAATTATCATTTAAAAAGTAAATACATAATTAAATTTCACATTTAGTGATTAAGCATAAAAAGAGTTAAAGAAAAAAAGAATGCTGGCAATTTATTAGGAAACATTTATAAAAGGTTTCTATAATAATTCTAAAATGATTTTTTCGAAATCATTAACTGGAATATTCCACTGTGTTAATATTTCAAACATTTAGTGAAATATTTCTTCTAAGACTTTAAAACAATTAAATATCCTAAAAGTTAATCAAAATATTTCTTCCAAGTTGTTAACTTATATCTGGGGCTTCGATCAATAACAACCAATATCAATTTTATTACTGCCTTTTTAACTTTTTTAAATTTGTATCATTTTTAAATTTCTAAATAAAATAGAAATCAGTGTCTTTAGTCTTATTTAATTCTTCAAATAAAACTATGCTGTGACGGCCGAAGTTTTGATCGGATTCTAAAACATGAACAACCAATGTCAAAGCCATTAATCGTGACACTGGTCGTTCTTATTCTAAGCCATAGATATATCCCCACTGATCCCCCCCCCATTCTCTTACTATATACAATATAGATTTAAAATGCTCATAAGGAAGGTGAAAAAAATGTCTAAAAGTATACTTGCAAATGATGGTTAATAAATTAACATTTTTAATAGTAGGAAGATGAGAATATGTCTGTTCACTCACTGTATTTATTTCTGTATTTCATTTTGAAGAAATCTAGCATCATTGATTTATATTACTCTGAGCAAGAACACTGAGTCTTCTAGTGAGATACATTACTTAATAATATTCATATGTGATTGTAAATGAAATAATAAATAAATACTTTTTTTATAATAAAGTTCATAATACTTTAAATTGTCTGCTTATTTAGCTTATAGAGATTTTGTATATCAGTTTAAACAATGTATTTCAAAATTAAATCTGCAAAAATGGTAAAGAAATTTCTTAACACGTTCCTATTCCAGTTGTTGACGTTGTTGAATTTGACTCTCGTTGAGGTATATTGGTGTCCACAAGTTTAAGCACAATTCTTAAAATGTGACAAATTTGGAGTTAATATGGCTAGAATAATTCGCAATCAGTTGCGGAGAGCAGTGGATCATACAGTAGTCGGAGATCACATATTACAGGGAAAATCTCCTCACGACTACACTTAGTGGAGAGACCAGAAAATTATGAAGACGAAGTGTGATTTCGACTCATCCCGTTTCGTAGAAAACTAATAACGGGATGAAACTTTCATCAATGATTTCGTTTCATGTACATAATATTTACATCATTTGCGTAAAATAGCATTTATATTCTGGGAGATATAAAGGTTTTCTTTAAAAAAGTCCCAAATTTTCCCTCATGTCTTTTGTTTATTAGATACACTGTTTCCAACCAAATTATATGAAAATTACAGAATACGAGACAATATTTTAGAGAAGAGTAGTAATAAAATTTGAAGTAAATTGAAAAATAAAGGAAAAATGAGTATTTTTATTAATTAATTTTTAATTGCAAATGCTCGAAAAATCATAATTTTTCTTTCATAATATCAAAGTCAGATAAATAGAGTATCTTATATAAAAATTCCAGTTCGCTACCGTTAAAAAGTAGAAGGATTTCAGCATTGGAAGAGTTGAATTGCTTTTGTCCTCTTAGAGAAAAAAAATGATGAGTGTTTTCTCACAAACTGATATTTTAAAAAATTAAATCTACTAAAAGTAACCGTCGAACTGCAATTATATGTATTTAATTTGTATACCGAATATATTAAATTTATATCCATATATATATGAGTATTCAGGTTGTTGAACTTTCATACAATTCAATATTACTGTTCGAAGATTTAAGTTTAAAAAATATCAGCCGGTGGGAAAAAACATCATCATTTTGTTTCTCTTAGAGAAAAAATAAATTCAGTTGTTGCAATACTGATATCTTTCTGAATCTTAAGTGTTGAGACTCGAATTTTTATATAAACTGCCCTATATATCTGACTATTTTTATTTATTCAGCAATGCAATGAAATTCAAGTGAACTAAAATTCTTATAAGACATTAATTTCCCAAGAAAGCAATTTTTACTATCATAACATTAACAGTGGACTAGCACTTGTTGATAGAAGAAGTTTCTTCATGAATAAATGAGATTGGCATTTATCTGGAAAATTTCATATTTCCGTGATAAACACGCAAAAAAGTAAGTAAAAGTAACAGATAACCTTCTTCAACATTTTATAATATGAACCGTTTTTGTAGAATCACTGAAGAACTTTTCACGGAAAGAGAAAAACAAGATTAAATGGAACGAAACAGGAAAAACAACTATCAACAAGAGAAACTAATAGTTTTATTTCCCTCTCTTTCTTTTATTAATGAGAATTATTTTCAAAAATATTTGTTTTCGTGCATATTAACACTATGACAGTGAAATATCTGTTTTATCAATATGAACAAAATTACCATTTTATATATTTGCTTTTATAGTATTAATGAAATATATATAAATGTTTGCTTTTATCAATATTTTCAAGATTAAATTTGTACATCTTGCCTTTACCAAAATGATTCAAACGTTTTAATGGCGCCAAACTCGCCAAAACGACGAAATCAGTAAAATGGCCCCAAGGTCGAAATGAATTTTTAAAAAAGAAATAAAACATATACAATGTTTCGTATTTCTTCAAGAACCATTTATGCCAAATTCGAAGGAAACCGAACAACACGTTTGGTCGTAATCGCATAAGAAACAAATTTAGAGACAGACAAATTTCTCAATGGTTGAGTTAAAACGTAGACCTCGCATCGCTCGGTCAGCTATGAACCTGTTAAATAAGCTCATAATTTGCCTCTACAAAGAACAATAGACTTTCATATAAAAAATAAGATAAGATATGATTCTCGTTTTGTTGAAAATAAATTTAATCCAGGTGATCTTGTTGTTCATGAAGAATCTCATTATCCTCGTAATAGAAAATATAATCCTTCTTTTTCTGGCCCATATGAAATTATTAAACAATGTTCTGAAGTAACTTTTGAAATTGATAAATTCAATACTTTGACAACACAACCCTCACAAATTGTGCATGTTTTCAAATTAAGATGTTTTTATTCTCCAGATAAACTTAAATTAAGTCACGAATAAACAACTAACTTATATGAAAAAAAATCTTTCCTGCCTTTATAATTCTGCCCCTTTTGTAAGAGTCAGTCCGTTCAAAATCATTTCCTCCAAAGAGGGTTGCTTCTTGTATACTTTTCTTGTTTGACGTTGTTACTCAAAGAAAAAAAAATGATGAATGAAAAATCAAAGTCTTAATGTCAAAAACAGTGTTTTACAATATTGTGTTCTGCTTTGTGTATTGTTTCTCTCAGTAGGAGAATACATGAAGAAGACCACAAAGTCCTTTTCCTTTTTTATCGACAAAAAATCTTAGTGACTATTTCAGTTGTTTAGCCAACGCCATCTATATATTTAAAATTATTTGGTAAAACCTTCAGGCAGACGGATTTCGAAAATTTTTATTTCATATGAAAGCTTATTACGTCTAGATATGTCATCAATGGTTGCCTGTCCCCACCCCCATTTAGGAACGAAATCGAAAAAACATTTCTCCACCTCACATTCTCTATGGGGTAAAACATTTAGACTTTAATTATACTTTATGTACTTAAACAACATAAAATATAATTATCTACATCATTAAAAACATTTTTCAAATGGAAGTTATGGCCAGCGGCATGTTAGCAGTATTAAAACATGCTGAAAAAAGAATGAAAACAAAGCAACCAAAACGATTCAGCTTACTGGATATATTTCTTAATGTAAGCAAAGCAAAATCTTGGATAGTTTGGTTTACACACTTCACAAAAATTTTGAATAATTAAACTATGAAAGCAAAATTTATTAGGATATTATCTCAGACTACAACAATTACAGAAATGTGCAATTAAATATTTATTTAAGCAATGAAAACGGTTTGAGTTGTTTTGCAACAATGAAAAGAATTGTTGTACATTACGCCAAAAAATATTTTAAAAATTTATTAAAATTTGAGAAAACATTATACAACAACTTAACTGATTTCAATGGAAAGGTAGTTAGTTGTTTACACTTTCAGATGGTGTAAAAATGATTTATGTGCTGTAACGTGTTCCAAAGTTATTAAGGAAAACGACAAAATTTCGATAAATTTTTAATTAATTAGAATTTTAATTATAATTTCAAAAAAGGGCTCTGAGGTGCACATTCCCACCCTCCAAAGTATGTTTGTGCGAAATTTCTTAGCTCTAATTCCAGCGGTCTGCCTTGTAAAGCACCAAAACACAGACACACAGGCACACACACACACATTCTCCTTTATTAGTAGTAGTGATAGACTCTATTAATTCTTTTTATGCTTTTTATTTACTAACTTTTTGGAAATTGAGTTTGATAGAATTTGTATATATGGGAAGATATAAAAGTGAGATTAGAGAAACATTTTTTTTTATTGTTCAAGCTATTGTTTCTCTTGCAAGTTTAAGTGAATGAGAATGATGCATACATTTCTCTAAAATAAACAAAAATATCAATATTTTTTTTATTCTTGAATGTGTACTTTCATAAGAATTAAAAAATTAAAACGTCGCGGAACTCTTCGTATTTTGAGTTGCACAGACGTCATCTTCCGTCTGACTTATTAAAATCTATTCTGATGATATTTCAAAATCACTATCAACGGTTTGTCAAGAGTATTGAATTGTAGCATCATTGACGACTGGGAAATATTGAAAAATCTCGGTCAAAACGCAATAACATGAATATTATAATTCGGCTGTTTATTGCTTCGCGCCATTTTCATTGTTCTCATTTTAGTCTTCAAGGATACATTAATTTGATCTTTCGTCTTTTTTCGTATTTGATTGTTAATAACATGCGCATTCGTCAAATAATATGTCTACAATCAACTAATAGAGATTATATAATTTTATAACCAACTGATAACATACTTTTTAATTCTTAAGAAAATTTTTATTAAATAGTTTTATTTGCATTTTGATGTTATTGATCACTATTTCTTATCCTAGCAGACAATTTTGTAAGTTTTATTAAATACAAGGTGATATAATATTCAGCAGCAATTTTAAAAAGCAATAATTTTCACGGTAATTAAGATGTTTAAATTCCGTTTGTTGAGAAAGGATGGATATGTAGTCGAATTTTTTGTGCCATGCAACCAGATATTATTTGTAGCACTTTTTAAGATTATATCGACTGATGGCTCTGCATTTGTAAGAGTTATGTGTCGCATAAGATAAACGGTGAGCCAAGAAATGATTTTCTCTCCTGACAACTGAGCTCCTTAATAGGTACGTTAAACATATGTTAGTTTTTTTTCTCTGAGATGATTCTCGGCGTAAATATCGCATGCCTTCTGCCAATGGAGAATCATATGGAGGTTTAATGCTAGAAATAATTGCGGTTTTGTGACAAACGTATCTGATTTAATTTCCATTTTTCTGACCTGACGGCATCTTTTGACATTCATTCATTTACAAACTATTGAATCATCAGCCAGAGGCGATAACAAATGAAACTCATAAAACAACGATTTAAAATTATGTAAAACGCAACAAATACCTAAATCGAAGGTGTATAATATTTTTTAAAGATTCCCACGGGTTTCATGGGAAAGATGATATTATTAGAATTTCTTGTTTCTTTTGAGAAAATATCACTAGTGGAATTGACAACTATTTGTCGTTGGGTTTCATTTAACCATTAGCATAGTAAGAATGATAAACGAATACCTTTGAAAACGGGCCTATTATCGATTTTTTAAGAAAGATATATTTTAAAGAAGGCAGTACATTGCGTGGCTTTGTTATTGCACAGCAGCTGGTAGGTCTCATACATATCTTTGAAGAAATTCTTATTAAATCTTTAATTGCGGGTGTGGTTTATAAACCACATACTTCAATTTTAGCCAGACGCGGGTGTGGTTATAAACCACTTGTTGTGGCTGTGGCTTATGTACCACTAAATTATAAAAATATTTTATATATAAACAAAATAAAATAAATATTTTTTCTTATCGTATATCTTACCACTATATTATAAAAATAACTAAAATAAAGTTTAATTCTTATCGTTACATAATGCATACTTAGTCATGCACATATATTTGATCCGTCAATGTATCACAATATATATATGTCATGTATTTATATTTTGGCGTTTAGAGCGATCGGCTATATTAAAAGTACCCGCAGTTAAAGGGTTAAACAATTAGAAGAGAGAGTCGCTGAATTCAGACCGGTGTACAGATTGGATCGTTATCGTATATTCAACGCTATTAAATATTTGAGCCGTAAAATAGGCAAATTAAGTGGTAATAATGTAAAGGCGTGAATGAAAAAACATTTAATAGAAAGCACTAAGTTACAGTTGAAGAACAAGGATTTAGATTTAGGTATCATCCGTTAATTATTTTAACAAACATTCCGTACACTGTTTTAAATTAAGCAGGAAAATATGTCATTATCACTTCAGATAAGAAATTCTTTTGGCTATAATTTATTATAATAATTTTGTTAAAATTGTTTAAAAATAAGGCTAGGGGAGGGGTTTCTTTTGTTACTGACCGAGAGTTGCCTAGATTGGACCGCAAACGATTGCCTAACTGGACCATTTAAATCAATGGAAATATAATATTAAATAACAGGAATAGCTTAGAAAGCAGTTATCTCTAATCGAAGTCCTCTTTATTTGAATTGAAATAAGATAAAGCAAAAATAATAATAAAAAGACTCTAAAGTCAACCAGTGTTGGGTCAAAAAGTATCGAACACTGGATGGCTTTAGTGTCAATTGTGAGGAAACAAGGACCGAAAAGTAAGTGATACAATGCTTAAAATGCCATATTTGGGTTGATGCATTGTGTGCTGGTGCGAATTTCTGAAAAAAATAGCTTTGCTTTTATTTAGTTTAAAATAATTGGTGATTTAACCTGGGTTGCCAGTGGTTTTACCTAAGCAAACGGTTTCCTTGATTGGACAGATGACAAAATTTTTAAAGCTATTATTTTCCTAATTTAAAGTATATTTCATAAAAAAGTTAATTACACTTTTCTGAAGATAAATAAACTACAAAGAAATTTAACTTTTTGAATTTTATTAAAATTATTTCTCCATTACTTTACATTGGCACTGTCCAGGTGTTACAAATTCGACGAATTTCTCCTGTATCAAGAGCAAACAAATTTTTATGGTTATCTCTGGCCGTGGGAAAACGAAAAGATATCAACAGACTTCATTTTAGTGATATTACTATTTGCTGAGATATCTTTTAGTGTCAATATGTACTATCTATCTAGAAACAATTCTTTGATCTTTTTTACGACCCTGCGCAAACAAGTAGGCACTTGAGAGTCTCAGTTTCTATTTATGAGTGTTTCCTGAACAGGGTAATTCAGAGTCACAGTTCCATTTCAAGCACCATTTTTATCATTACGATAGATGTTATCAGCATGATATCAGTTGAAGCGTTCGATGTGCAAGGAACACTTACCGAGAAAGATCATATTTATCGGAATAATCCGAAGGATTCACAAACCATTTCTGAAAGTTTTTAATCAGTTTTATTACGCAGTGTACTTCTTATTTCCTCGTATACAAAGTATAAAAAAAGAAAAAAAATGAAACTCGAATTTTTGCGAATTCCTTACGTTTTTATCTCCCAAATTCCAAATAAACTCATTTTTTTTTATGCTAACTGTCTCACGGTGTGTCTGTGAGCACTACAACCCAAAAATGCAGCGAGCTAGACGGTAAAATTTGGAAGTTGTTTTAACCCTTTATCGGACAAAAGACTGAGACATTAATTTCAAGTAATTTTTAGATTTTTTCATATCCTGATAAATGTAGGAAATTGATAATACGGGCCTTTCAGTGATTTTGCTATTTTTAACAAAACATATTATGGGAAATTATTATTCGATAGCCATTTATTCTTTTGTCTATTCTTTACAACAATTTTCGGACATTATAGTTCCAAATAATTAGAAAGAGTTCACACCAAAAATGCAGATCTCTGACAAATGTTTGACGAAATCCATCTCAGGGAAGTCTGCGTGTTTCTTCGTGTGCATGTGAACTCATTAGTTCAGTTATATTTACGTCCCGTTTTGGAGCAAAACGAAGGCTATTATTTGTCGGACATCGTAATTTTGAACCGCGGTCAGATGACGAGAGCAACACTTTAGCTGGAGTCCCTCTATCCAAGCTTCCGCATAACACCAACGGGAGGACGTTTGTCTCCGACGGATTTAAGGTGCACCAAGTTCGATTACACGCCGGTTCTTTCGTGGAATCGGGTTTCGGACTTGGAACCCTCCGACCCCGAGGTCGAGACTTTACCCACAGGCCATCGCGGCCTCATGCCTTTGTACCCTTCTTATATGTAATGTTATATTTATGTACACTTATATGTGATGCTCTTCTACTTCACAGAATGTGACTGTGGTATCCATGGATTTCTCCGCTTCTAAAAATATTTCAATATATGTACCTGTGCTCCTTTTACATAGTAAATAGATGGGAAATGCATAGATAAGTGACATATCGTTGCTTAACAAGCAAAACCACTTATCTCAATTTTTGAAATTTCAAAGAGGAAGTAAAAACTAAATTTCTCGCATCCACTAACGAATATTTAAATTTTTTTTTTCATGTCTTGTAGGAACACGTGGTCTCATGTTCATATCAGATGTTAACAAAAATTCAGAAATATTTGTTATTTGTTGCGATTTCTTCCTCTTTGAAATTTAAAAAAATTGAAATAGGTGGTGATGCTTGTTAGGTGACGATATTCTATTAGTCGGTTGCTTCATTTGGGAATTAATAGAACAAGAGCTAGTTATGGCTCTACTGCGCCAAACATACGACTATATATAAAACTCGTAAACTCTAAGACCATTTTAAAGGAAGTCAAATTGAATTTTAAAAAGAATAAAGCGAGTTGTCAAAATTGGTTCGCACAAATGCTTACTTAAGGACTCCTGATTCAAGTTAAAAGTGTCAGATTCAAAAGGTTTAACATTTCAAAGTTGCAAGAATCTGAAAAACTTTGATACTAAATATTAAAACGACTTTTCAAAAAATCATGCAGAAAGTTGTATTTCCACGACGAATAAACGGGGCATGATAATGCAGAAGACCAGATTAAAACCTGTTAACACCCAACGTCCAATTTATAGGTCACTTACATTTCATTTACGAGGTTAAACCGGATGCTTTCCGTTGTTTTTCTCTCTATCTAACAAGCAATATGTATTCCTAAAGTTCTAAACAATTTTCAACTGGCGTATGCCACTAATTAACCAGATTTTGAAGTCGTCATTTGATTGTTTTTGTTTCTTGCTTTAATTTATTTTCGAGGTGATGCAAGGAAGTTGAAAGTAATCATTATTTGTTGATTTTGCAATGCATTTTAAAAATATTTTAATATATCTCGATAAAAATAAGTTTAAAATGGTTTTCTACCAATTTTCCCATTATTTATCAATTTTTTTCCGAAATTTAATTTTCTTTCACATCTATCCTAATCTTAGTACTTTCAACAAAATTAAAAAGAAATTTTCTTAAATCTATGCTAATCATGTTTCTAAAACTGATATAGCAGAAAACAATGTGAGATAATCAAGAGTATTAAATGATAATACGAATAAATGTGACGTATTGTTTCTATTCATTATATCATCAGAATGCAAAAAGAAATTTATTTCTCGTTTTTGTTAGGAGTTAACACTTTATTAACACCAAACAGCGGATTTTATCCCCCACCCCCCCTCGAAAGGACATCTCGACATTTCCTTCTTTATGGCACTAATGACGACGAATTATTTCGGTGTGTTCGTCAGGTTCTAGTGTTAGGACATTAATTGACTCCTCAGCGTCGTAAATGACGACATCTTCAAAGTCTATTACTGTTTGTTATATTCGAATCACAAGACATTGATTCCATTTTAGATTCAGAAGGTTAAAACAAAATTATTAATGTGTCAAGCGCTAATATATTAAGGATATATATTAAAAACCATATTAATAAATACCATAATATATTATTCAATGCCATATATTAACGATATCAAATCATATTGATTATCTTGGC
>BGPR01023114.1:0-24597 GCA_013235015.1 Araneus ventricosus | reverse complement strand
TTTTTAGACTATAACAGAAACTGACGGTTTAATGAGTGACTTTTAATCGAAGTTTTACTGACATTAAAACCTGAAATAGTACCAGAATAATGAACTGCAACATCTTTTTCACTAAGCTTGAGCAAATATCATTATTACACATTTCATAAAACAATTGAACAAACTTCGTTTCGAAAGATTGGAGTTCTCCTTCTCGTCCTTCTAAAGAAGCAAAGAGACGCTCAAGACATATTACTACATTAAATTGCTGTAACTTCTAAGGTACATACAGCAACTTCTAATATACATACAGTAACTTCTAAGGTACATACAGCAACTTATAAGGTACATACAGCAACTTATAAGGTACCTACAGCAACTTCGAAGGCAATTTATAGATCAGCTTAGTCGGATTAAATTAAATTCTTTGGTAATTAAGAAATGCCAAGAAGAAAAAATTTTTGATATTAAGGTAAAATTTTATGATACTTTCATATGACTTTGTGTTTAGGGTTCTGGTTCCAAATAGAATTGGTCAGTGGTGAATCCAGGCTTTTTGTATGAGGTCTTAATATTGTCGTGACATCATGGCTGATGTATAAGACAAAACACTTTAACTTTGCTCACCTGACAATAAGAATAACAAAGAACACATCAATACTTTCGATAATCTAATAAAAAAGATATTGAGATATCTAGTGAAACAATATTTTCGACCGCGTTAACGCTAGAAGTACTAGTGGAATGAGTAGTATGTGGTGAAATTTTCGGGCCTGTCAAGCCTGCATGTAATGTTGCCACTTGTTATTCAATAAAAAGTGTATAATAACAAACTGGTGTACTGATCTAAAAAATCAAGATTTTTGATTTAGCTGTGGGGTTTTGGCCCATAATACTCTCCCCCGAGATTCAGTACTGGAATTGTATTTACATATCTGAAATTGTTTGCAGTAATTTGTGATAAAAATCATTTTGAAAAGTTTTACGAACTACAAATAGTTATATGGTTGGAAAATAGTTGTTAAATCCACTGGTATTTTATGAATAAATCATAATTTTTTATAATGACTTAACTCTGTGGATTTCAGAGATTTTTTAAGAGCGATTTTTTGTGTTTATTTTCAGCACAGCCCTATTTTGGGCAAATTTTTCATTAACTAATTCGCATTTTGAAAAAAAATTAGCTGCAATCATTTAATTAGCATGTGAAACAACATCTTACCGAAGATCACATCTAAATCTGGTTTCAATTAAGCAAAACTTTAGACGGGATAATTCAATTACATGTCAATGATTAGCAGTGTTATAGATGATTTTTTTGTTTCAATAGATTGCATAATTACCACTATTGTTAAATGGTTACAGGTCGAGGGGGCGGGTATTCCGGAATTCATCAAGAATTAATTTTTTAGGCGAGTTGGTTGACAATGTCTTCACTTAATAAGTGCTATTAATACATTCTAGAGTGGCCCAGAAACAAACAAAACAAAGTACTTTTTTTAGATTGACGTATCAAGGCATCTTTACCAAATTCTCTCTTTTCCGTTTTTCGCAATGACATCAGTTTCGCCCATTGGTAAGAAACCAATCACCACATATCCAAAGAATGTAAAGTTTCATAACTGTGACAGTCCTCGTAATACGAGGTCGAACATTCAGCTCTATCCTTTGTTGACTAGTGCAATCGAATCTGTCTGCCAGATGGCTGTTGAATTTATTGTAGCCACTGGGGAAAAGGTTTCATCAATGCAGAGTGGTAAATGAGACTGTGTGGCCGCTTGTGTGCAGTTCGAAAAACATTGAAATAAGGTAATTTGCTTATACTAACATGTTGATTTGTCTTTATCAGCACGAATCTATAAATTCAGGCTTTTAAACATTAAAATCATGGCAGAAAAAAACTTTGCCTATCATTCAAGACATTCGCAATCATTCAAAACATTCTTATATAAATTATATCTTTATTAATAGAGTGGTAAGATATATATAAAACGTGTTAATATTTATTTCTATCCAAGAAATCTAATGTATGAAACGCGGCATTCTATAGAATACCTAGGCATTTTATAGAAGGCCTGGCGATTTTAGGCAAAGTATGAAATGTGAGAATTATTATACTCTTTCCCTAGGAATTTTATATAATACCAGGGCATTCTATAGACTAACAAATGCTATTTAGGAAAAGTATGAATAAAAGTTCATGATAAGGTTATTATTTAAAAGACGCTCATTCCTCAAAAAAACAAATGTTATTTTGAAAAGTAATGAAAGAGAGCCAATAAAGAACTTTTATATAAAATACGTAAAAAAAAAATTAAAGGTGTGCAAAACAAAATTTATGCCTTTCTTATTAAAGAAAACAAAATAAAATATGAACCTACTTGCTACACTAAGCAAGGAAATAATTTTATTTTGAGTTGTAGATAACTTTATTTCGTTTAAAATAGATTCGGAGATGTATTTCATACTTTGCCGGTTTCTCTTGGAAATGTGTGAAATATTAATCGTTTTATGCATTGCCGGACAGTTTGTGGCATTCTATAAAATGCCTAAGTATTCCATAGATTTCCGGATTTCAGACTTTGTCGGTAACATATAAATTATTTCCGGAAAATGATTTGAAATGTGAAAGATTCTTTGGTCAATACACGCCCTAGGAAATAACCTTGGTTGCCCTATAGGGAATACAGCCCTGTAAAGAGTTAAGGTATCCTAAAATCTTCATTTTGGCGAAAAATTTCGAAATTTGTTTTATTTGTTCACTTAATAGGCCCTACATTTAGGTATCCAAAAATTCTTTATTTTTTTGTTTTTGCGATAATTAGAAACAAAGTTGTAGTATAAATAATAAACCAGAAATGACATTTTTGATACCGCATGTGAACATTTAGAGGGCCGTAAAAATACAAACAGTTATTTTGAAAAACTATTTTCTAATTGCCAAATAATATATTGCTTAAAAATATAAAGTTTAAGTTTCTTTACTTATTTTTTATTGTTCTATTCCTATTTGGTATCTATTTTTTTAAATTAGGTTAGAGAGAGATCATAAGACATTAAATGGCTGTATACCTGTTATTTTCATTCAAACTGTGAAAATTTTATCTGATGAGAGATGAGTTATTGTGTCTTAATGAACACGGACAGATAGACTTCCCGTAGACGGAATTTGTCCAAAATTTGATAGACACCTACAAATTATGTGTAAAGACCACATACCAAATTTCATTCCTCCAGCTTTATAGTATTTGAGTTATCGTGTTCACAGACAAACAAACACACAGACGGACATAATTCAAAAATTGAAAAAAACGTGATGATTCGTCAAAATCCTAGTTCAAATTGTTGACGATTACAATATTTTTTCTTTGTATACTTCGTATACGAGAAGGTAAAACTAATAGAATTGCGCTAACTCTGCACTTGTTTTGAAAATTAAATGAAATTCAATAACACCTGTCTATAATGATATGGTAGGGGCAAATAAAATGTATTGTTATTGACAGTTTATCATTATAGACAGTTTGAGGATTTGCGCATACAATGTTTACAAGGTTGTGCATGTATTAAGAAACTAACATATTTTTTGTGCTTATTGATTCATCTTACCAAAAATAACTGATATAAAATAATATTTTATAAATATAAAAATATGCAATTTTATATACCGATATAAAAGATTTTATTGAAATTTCTTTAAGAATTTCAGAATGAAAATATTCGATCAAGATTTTGTCAGCACCATCATTTAAGGCACCTTTAAATCGTTATCTACTTTATATTTTTCAACAGCATCTCCAATGTCTTTTCTTTTTTTTAAAAAAAGCAGCTAACGTCGACTGAAAATTATATTTTGTACTAGTATCTACATTCTTTAGATCTTTACTAATTTCCGAAATTAATTGTAGGTTTTCTTCAAATGCGTATGTTTTCCTCTATGCCAACCTAGATTCATACTATTAATACATTAAAGCGAATTCAAGGAGCAAGTGGTCAGTCTCAGGTACTAAATGTAAATGAACAGGTTAGTGCGTGCCAGGGGTCAGAGGCAATAAACATCTGTCCACATTTCAATCATTGCCCCCGGATCCTCCTCCTACAAAAGGCTGCTGGTTCTTGCGGGAATCTGCTTTACCAGCTTTCTAAAGAGGTAAAATTACCATTATAGACAGGAAACTCTTAAAAATGATTATCGTTACAGGCAAGTTTAAAATAAGTAAAAAAGGGGTTCCATCGAGAACAAAGGAATAAACCGTTACTTAACAAGCAACAACACCTATCTGAAATTTTGAAATTTCAAAGAGAAAGAAAATACTCAATTTCTCGCAACGAATAGCGAACATTTCTGAATTTTTTTTACATCTAATATGAACATGAGACCACATGGTACTACCAGATGTGAAAGAAATTCAAAAATATTCGTTATTGGATGGGAAAAATTAAGTATTTTCTTCTCTAAAATTGAGATAGGTGTTGTCGCTTGTTAAGCGACTATAAACAGGTTTCACTGCATATCTCTTTAGAAGTTGTCAGAGAAAATCCCCCGAGAGAAAGGCGCCTGCAAAAAAGCACCCGATAAAATTTTAAGAAAACGATAACAATAACGCGATACTTTCGCGTATACTAAGTATACAAAGAGAGAAATAACTGCAATCGTCAAAAAGTTAGAACTCACTTGGGATTTTGTTGAATCTCTACAGTTTCGACCAGTCTGAGTTCGAAATCCACAATTTTGGAATTATGTCTGTCTATCTGTGATCACGATAACTAAAACCCGGTTCGAACTAGGCATCTGAATCTGTAGAATTTACGCAATATTTGAGGATTTCTATCAAATTTTGGAGAAAAACCAGTAAACGGGAAGTCTGCCTGACCGTGTGGATGTGAACACGATAATTCTAGAGCTTAAAGAGCTAGAGAAAGAAATTTTATGCGCAGTTTTATCATCAGAATTGTAGATCCGTTTCAACTTTTGTTCATTAAAAATTTCACCGTCACGTCGGTCAGTTTGCACATTTGCATGCTTGTGAACACAACAACTCAAAATTGAAATGACTTAGAGAAATGTAATTTGGTGTGTGATCTTGTAACTCTAATATCATATCTGTATTAAATTTTGCTTTCAAACGGTCAAAAAAAGCCGTTAAAAATGTATATTCAGTTTTTCTTCATACTATGACGCACAAAACGCGCGATATTGTGTATTAACACTGACTTGGGGTTTTTTTTACTCCCGTTAGTATTGTTGCTCTTTCGCCAAGGCATGATCTCTCAGGGCAATATAAATCTGAGTTCTCGTGGGGGGAGATTTTACCTTTTTTAGGTAGTATACTAGAAAATCTATTGGAGCCTATTCCTGTTGGATAAAGTATATCATAGTTTTAAATGCAGTAAACATTGCTAAAACCCATTTGTTTAAAATTTAACAAATATTTAGGTTTTATTTTTATTGTGAGTAATTTATTGCTTTTGCTCAAAAGTAAATATTCATAAATTATACTAATATAATTTTTCCTTATACTTTAAGAACTCAAATGACTCCATCGAAACTATCAGATTGTGTGCTCTTTTATACAGTCAAAATTCACAAAGCGGCCACTCCTGCATAGAGGTCACGCCTCTCAACGACCATAATAGACAAATTAACCCCTCTCAGCGATGGGTTGGTTCTCCTGTTCAATTACAGTCGCATTTATTTCGTCTATCTGTTCTTGAATCCATATTAAGAGAAAATAGAGGAAAGGAAGGTAAAAAAATTCATACATTATAAAACCACATCGAAAATCGGATCGAAATTCAGAACTCTTTTCTCAATGTGAAGAGAAATTGAGCTTCCAATCTGCCGATCAAAAAAGTTCATATGAGCATTTCAAGTGCTGACTCGGATTCTTACAAGAAAACTGCTGAAATGGGTTGGAAATCAAAAAATGAAATTTTCAGCTCAACAGATTTTAGGAATAATATATGATTTTTTGCCCATTCCTCAAGAAATACAGGTTTAAAGATTACGGATTTATTTTCAAAAAAATGAAAAAGTTACTTCGGGAAAAGATAAAAGATACAAGCAAATACAAGTCGGATGTAAGTCATTTTGAAAAATTTTATAAGTGCATATCTTTGTTAAATTTCCAAGAATTTTCAAAATAAATAAGTATTTTTTATAATAACTTCTCCTTATCAATTTCAGGTTTTTTTAAATGAGTGATTCTATACTTTAGTTATTAGTATAATTTTAACATAGCCCTATTTTTTAGATTCTTTATTAAAGAATTGGTAGTTTGAAATATATAGCTGAAATTATTTTAATTAAAATATTAGCCAGTATCTGAAGAGAAGATTATATTAGGATAGGGCTTTAATTAAACATAGCTTCGACAAGATAAAAAAGAATTAGGTGTTGCTAATTAGCATCCCTTGCAACTGAATTCTTTTACAGTGATTAAACATAATAAGAACAGTTAATCTGTTTTTCAATGTTTTACATTCATTACCACTAATTTAGTAATTAGATATGTTATATAAAGAGTGAACTGCCTCAATAAGTTGTGATCATTTTCTATTTTGTTTCATCTTTAGATATCGCTATTCTTATGTTCAAGAGTGGCACAGACATGAAGCAAAAATCACAGAGAAAAAGAATCAGAGGTCTCACTCCGCAATTTCATCAGCGCCCCCACTCGCCATCCAAGGGAACTAGCCACATCGATATCCGCCGCCGTTTCAAACGGAACTCCAAGGTCGCCGCCATGTTAGCTGTGTTGTGTTGGATGTCGATCTTAAGAACAAGTAAGTTTAATACATGTTTCCTAACTTACAATCAAAGTCGATTTAGGTTAAGCAAAAATTTGCGTAACATTTAGTTTCACTTTTATAAATAAAATAATGAAGTTTATATTTTGGTGCAATATCCGTTGTCTAAAACTTCTCATCCTAATGGAAAAATACTGTTGACGCAGTATGCAATGTAGGAAAAAATGGATGCATTCCTGTATTTTTATAGATTTATATTGCTTCTTAATAATATGACCTGGGAATAAAAACAACCTTAATAACTATCAATCCTTCTTTGACTATTGCTGTGAAAATATTTATTGTTGACTTTTATAATAATTTCCACGAGCTAATTCTTTTATCAGTCAAGTTGAAATTATACTTGAGCTTCTATGTTAATATAAATACCGCAGTATATTACAAATTATGTACTTAATAATACATTCATAACTATATTGTAGAAATTAAGATAAAGTTTCCTAGCATCTTCAGATTATTTTGCTTTTGAGTTGTTTTGTGTTAAGGAATTT
This sequence comes from Araneus ventricosus, assembly GCA_013235015.1. Lineage (NCBI taxonomy): Eukaryota > Metazoa > Arthropoda > Arachnida > Araneae > Araneidae > Araneus > Araneus ventricosus. The sequence goes on along the minus strand of BGPR01023114.1, from coordinate 17,317 downwards.
TACAACATGAAAATTGTTATTCTTTGTGCTGAAAGTTAAAGTAATTTTGGGTTGTGTATTAAGTATTCTTAGTTATATCTTACACAAATCTTCCTAATTTAAAAACGATCTGTTGTGAAATGCTATTAGATGTTAGAGCTGACTAAAAATATTTGTAGTCTAGTTAATGTTACACGATTTTATTATTACAATATTATAGGGTAGATGCTTCAGTTTTGGCCACATTAAGAGAAAATTTGAATTTGAATTTTCACAGTGGATGACTGGCTAAAGCTTTTTAAGTCATACTTACATTGTTCTTTAGTAAATTTTCTTGCCTTTCTGTTAATTATAAAATCTTTCTCTGAAAAAATTTATATTTTGAGTTATGAATACTTAAATAATTTATCCCAATTTGTACCAGTTTTGCCCACCTTGCACCTGTTTTGGCCACTTCTATGCACCAGTTTTGGCCATATTAATATCATACTATATAACAGGAAACAATGAATATTAAGCAAAAATAAAGCATTTTTATGCAGTATGTATTTTATTACATTATTTACATATTTTTCCACTTTTTTTATTGAATTTGTAGAAAAGTAAAATAAAATGTACATTAGTTGATTTTAGCTGTAAGTTTGAGTTAAAGAGGCAGGAAGCAGAAAACAAACATTTAACTTGGTTGGTAATATACATGTTGTTTGTTTTTTTAAGGGGGGGGGTAAATTTTTATGCAAATACTTAAAGCATGCCTTTAGAAAATTTTAAAAATTAAGTTTCATCTGTATCAGTGTTGTACACCTGTTTGGGATTATCTAAAACACTCGTTTCTTCACCTAAGAGCTCTTCGACTCCTTAAACCAAGTTCTGCTTTTGTCATCTATGATATTTGCCTGTGTTTTATTAAAAATCTCTGCCTTATAACTAATTCTAGGATGCTATTATATAAAAGGATTATATCACTTTCTGCCTGGCCTTCTATTTTGAAACTGACATTCTATTTTACTGGCCTAGATATCTTTTGAATAGATCAAGAAGTTTGTCTTTGACAACTGTAAATCCCATTCTTGCAATTCCCAAGATCTATTCTTCCAACTGATTTTTTACCTCAATTCTTTAATACAGCATGAGAATTACCATGCCCACCATAGCCGGAAAATGATGCCCTCCCCTGTAATTATGCGATGCAAGGTGAAATGAGGCAAGCCATAAACTTTGCTAATCTTTACTGCAGGCTTTCCATTTTGATTGTCTTTAATTGTATTTCAAACTTTAGTTGGAGAGTAGCAAAATCTTTTGATGGAAATATCACCTGACTTCTTATATTGAAATTGGAATTTTTGCCACGTAAAATCTAAACAAAACTAAATTAGTTACTTTTATTTTATCCTGGTATTCTTAAAAGTATTTTATGAGTAAAAACATAACAAACCATGTGGCCAAAAGTGGAACAAGTGTTGTACCCCTTTTGGCCACATGCATGGCCAAAAGTGGTACAACACTTGTATTATATATTATTACAATGTTACATCAATTTATTTGCTGCTATAAGTATGTATATATTATAAATAAATCAGTACCTTTATATAACATCTTCTATTTGCAAATTTAAATTCCATTTTAAGAAGATATTTCTTATTAATTTTTATTAATAATGTAGAGATTTTCCAGTTGAAAATTTCATACTCTTTTGTATAAATAAAAAAGAGAAAGCTTTTCTGATAAGCATCTTAGCTAATATTTTATTTAGAATATCAAAATATTTTGATCTATTTTAATTATCACAACTTGACTCAAGAAAGTTAATTTTATTGTTAATGACTTAGAATTCTAATTATTAGTCTTGGTTAGAGACCTTGTTAAGTGAATATTTTATTCATAATAATGCATGATAATTGAGTAGTGTTTTTTATATAAAGAAATTTATGTTATAGAAAATGGAATTCTAGTGGAATTTTATTTGTCCTTTCAGGCAGTTCGAGATTTTTGTAGCTGCAGATTCTACAGGATGACGAGGTTGGACAGGAGTTTTAAGTCTTGGTAGGAGCCACTCTAGGAAAGAAGGGACATTCTATTACGTTCCCCTCCAGCTATTGATTGGGGCCGCAGTGGCCTAGTGGCAAGGTCTCGACCTCGGGACCAGTGGGTCGCAGGCCCGAAACCCGATTCCATCGAAGATTTGCCGTGTATGAGACCTGTTGCACGCTAAATCATACGCAGTGTCCAAACGCCCTCCCGTTGGTGTTGCGCCGAAGTTTTGAGAGTGGGTGCCAGCTCAGGTGTCGTCCTCGTCATCTGACAGCGGTTAAAAATTACGAGGTCCATCCCTAAATAGCCCTCGTGTTGCTTCAAAACGGGATGTTAATATAACCTAACCTAATCCAGCTATTGATCTTTTTAAAAAATTACACTCCCTTATATTGAATATTTTTATACTATATATAACAAATAAATCTGGTTTCTAGGCAGTGTTTGTTAGAAATGTTATGTATTAGCATTCGAGCTATTGATTTTTTTTAAAAATTACACTCCCTTATATTGAATATTTTTATACTATATATAACAAAAATCTTGTTTCTAGGCAGTATTTGTTAGCAATGTTATGTATTAACAATGTTGTGTACTTTATTATGCTTGTTCAATAAAATTGTGACATTATATTTTGGGTTTTTCTGCATTTATTTGTATTATAACATCTTGTTACAAAAATCAATGAATGTATTTAATTTGTTTTCTAGGTTGAAAAATTTAATGTGTATTGTTGAAAAAATAATTTGTTAAAATTTAATATATTCTAAAAGAGATGGTATAATATTAACTTAATCAAAAAATTTATTATCCTGCAGTTTTTTAAAAAATTGAATTTTCTTTATGAAAATAACATTCTATTAGTTTTTAAATCTTGGAACAAGAATGAATGTGTATTTATTAAAAATTAATTTATTGTTGAATTTTTGAAGTATTCTGAAAGTATAATATTAATTAAAACAACAAATTTAGTTTCCTATAGAGTTTAAGGAAAGAACAAGTGAATTTCCTTTATGGAAATTACATTTTTATCAATATTCGTATCTTGGAAAAATGAATGTGAATTTCTTAAAAAGTAATTTTTCATTGAAGTTTTAACATGCTCCAAAAGAGATGGTATAATATTAGCTAAATTAATAAAAATTAATTTCCTGTTGGTTTAAAAACATTTTATGATCTGAAAGAATTTTTCTTGAAAAAGAATAAATGAAATTATTAATATGAAAAATAGTTTAACTTCTTAAATTATTTATCCACTGGTTATAAATGATTGCTACCCTTCAAATAGGCAATTCAACTTTTTTTTTTTAATGTTTTGAATGATGTTTAATATTTACTTTTAATTTCTGTATTAAAGAAAAGGCTAATTAATGAGAAAAAAAACGTTTTATGATTAGAATAATTATATAAACAATAATAAACGACATTATTATTAAAACAATGTCAAATTAACAATATATATATATATATATATATATAAAATAAGCTATTCTTAAATTTCATTATCGTTGAAAAACGAGTTAAATATCGAATAAATGCCTATTTATTGTTTACATCGTTGTCATGACGAAAGGGATTGGTTTTGTTTACAGTCGCGTCGCAGTGACGTCACGCTGACGTTTTCTTATTAGTTCCCTAGTCTGCCACAGATGGCGTACTGTCTATGTGAGGTGTAATGTTAAAAAAGTTGCCATTTAGGTCTATGGGAGTGAGACCACTGATTCTTTTTCTCTGTGGCAAAAACTATACTGCTATGTTATAACCGTTTCAGGAATGAGGAGACATAATTCATTGGCAGAGGGAGATAAATTTCGCTTGATGAATAATATTATCAGTAGAATAAACAACGGCAATTATTTATTAAATGGAATATTTCCTTCTAAAAATAGTGGGAATTAATAATGTAATTAAAAGCGAAATAACTTGTTTCCATTCAGCCCTTATTCATTTGGTGTCTTATTCTACTTCGATCGATACTCTTAGATCTATAATTTTAAGAGCGGAATTACTGAAAAAAAAACAAAGTGAAAAACGTAGCTCATATTTGGAGGTTACAGTCCAAGGTTTGACAGAAGATCGCAGCACCAATCAATGGGTACTGTGGGGAGCCGTTCACATAACAGACATACGACAGATACAATTTCTTTATTGAAATTCATAATGAAATAAGTGTAAAGTTAAGTAGAATAACTTGTCTACGAAAAATTAAAGTTTAAATACAACTACACGAGCTAATTGATTCACAGCTTGACTGAACATTAAAGTAGAACATCGTATTAAAGTTAACTGCATCGGCATCATAAAAGAAGAAGGTGGTACAGTAAAACCAAGTTAGAGCTTATATACCTGCTGTGACGTAAAATACGTCATAGGCAGCTGACATAGGATTCGGAATACTCAACTTTTGCCAACAAACGGCCCCACGGATTCCTACGAACTCATAACGTATTAAAAATTCTGCTTACACGTTACAAAGGATTATATTTTGATTTCAGTTCTGTTGGTTTTACTGTTTACATATTTCGATTCCAATTAATTTTTATTTACAATATTTGAATAAATTCTGACTTAACATTTATAATTTTGGTTTTACTATTTTCAAAGTTATTTTTACAAAAATAAATAGCTGATATATTATCATAATACAGAACAGGTTTTGCATGTCTCACTGCCTTCAGTTCATTTAAAATATTTGAAAATCACATTAGCTCTTTTACAGAATCTGTAATAGCAATCTCAATAGCAATGGTTTTTTGTTTACATGATTTTCACATAAAACCTATATATATATAACCTATACCTATATATATAATAAATCCACTTGTGGAATAACTATCAGTAAGTTTACAACCCCAATTTTCATCTGAATAATATTTCAGGCTTAATTCGTCAAAGGATCTTAGATTAATTTTGTATTCTTTAGTATTAAATACATAATTTAAAATATCGACAACATTTAACCAATGTTGGTAATTATAATTATTGGAAAACTAAGCCATTACAATTGCGGCTAGTTAATATAATCTGATTTAAAAGAAAGACATCCTATTAAAGATCGATAAGGAAACTTCTTCATTAGATCATTTTCAGAATTCTGACTTGGCTTTACTTTAGAATGCAAAGAAATTCCTGTTTTCACCGAGGTAAATTAACATAATTCCTGGGAATCCCTTTGAATTTACGTTCGATCCTATCTATATAAGTTTTGTTATGCAAGTATAGGTTGCCATCTATATTATCAAAATTTACATCTAATAAAAAATGTTTATTACCCAGAATCTCAACATCAAATTTAGCTATTAATAGTTTCATTTAAAATTTCAATAGCTTTATCAAATATTAACAAATCATCCACATACACTAATAAGAAACATTTACCTTTCAGTGAATAGACTCCGTTACACTAATTTAATTTAGAAAAACCAATATTATTTAATGTTGAGCCTAACTCTTCATTCCAATTACGTCGAAATTGCTTTAACCATATGCACTCATGAGCCAAAACATTATGACCATCCCCGCATTTTTCAATGAACTCGTCAGGATGACGTGGAGGGCACGTGGTTAAGTGAGAATGGTATTTAACTGCTGCTGGAGAAAGTTAGTAATAATTCTTGCACTTACTTTTGCGAGTAATGGGAAAGTTGCTTATCTAAGCGAATTTGATAGAAGGCAGATCGTAATAGACCGAAGACTCGAAACGAGTATCACCGAAACTGCACGACTGGTAATTTGTTCACGATCTGCCGTTGTTAGTATTCATGACTGGAAGTGGATAAATGACGGTGACACCAGCAGTAGACGCGTCATCAAAGAAAAAGAACGTCGGAGACTGTCCCGCTTGATAAAGCAAAATCGGCGCCAGAAAGTGGCTCAGCTGACAGCTCAATGAAATGCAGGTCCAAGCGCAAGTGTTTGGTGACACACAGTTCAGCGGACACTGTTGTATATGGGACTGTGCAGCAGACATCCCACTCATGTGCCTCTGTTGACCAAGCGTCATCGTCAACTACGCCTACAGTGGGCCCGGGAACATCGAGACTGGACCACGGATGAATGGAAGAGAGTTGCCTGGACGGATGAATCCCAATTTCTCATTCATCACGTCGATGGTCGTGTGAGGGTACGCCGTCTGCCAGGCGAACAGTTGCTCCCCTCTTTTACAGCAGGTCATACACAGGCTGGTTGTGGCGGTATTATGCTTTGGGGACGTTCTCATGGGCGGCTCTGGGACCCGCAGTTGTGGTAGAACAGACCATGAAAGCTTCGAACTATCTGAACATCATTGCGGATCAGTTGCACCCTTACATGGCGTTTGTCTTCCCAACTGGAAATGGAATCTTCCAGCAGGACAACGCCCCATGCCACAAGGCTCGGATTGTGTTGGAGTTGTTCGAGGAGCATACTGATAAATTCCATTTATTGTCCTGGCCACCTAACTTGTCGAATCTTAATCCGATGGAGCACATTTGGGATGTCATGGAACGGCAGCTCAGAACTCAAACACCACCATGTCCGAATATCTCGACTTTGCGCAACCGCTGCTTAGACATTTGGTACAACCTGTCTCCAGTCATGTACCGAAAACTTGTGGCACATCTATGCCCATGCGCGTTGCAACTGTTTCGAAGGCCAAAGGAGGAGCAACGCGCTATTGAATAGGTTGTCATAATGTTTTGGCTCTTCAGTGTATATACTTATGTAATAAACAGACCTTATTTTCTTCACCTTTAATTAAAAATCTAGGTGGTTGATGCATTATATATAGATTCTGACAAATTTCCATAAAGATATGCTGCTCGAATATCCAACTGCACGATTCCAACATAGAATTCTTACAAATAGAATAAACATGAATCTAATAACCGAAAAATTAACTGCAGGTGAAAATACTTCCGAGTAATCTACACCAGCTATTTTATTAAAACCCTCTGAAAGCCACATTGCTTTGAAATCTACTTATTTTAAAACCCAGAACGGCCGAAGACAGAAACGAAAGTAGTTAAACATTTCCCTCCCCCTTCTGGTAAGCAAGAGTCATTTGCGTCGTGGGGGGTTCTTTTACCGTCTCCTTCATCGAATCCAAACCCTTGCTGACTGAATAGGGGTCGTTTACAAATTGTGATAAAACTGTATATTTTCAGTAAAATATTTTCTAAAAGCTTTATTTTTTACTTCTGTATATGATTATAACAGTAAAAAAAATTTGATGCGAAAACATGATATTAGATTTTAATGAGCATGAAGGTACCAGTTTAAAATCATTGCTGCGTCAGAAAAATTTGATCACTTAAGAGTTGTATTTTTTTTTTTGTTTCAAAAATGTACTCATCTAGATAACTCATTGTAAGCAAGTAATATATTAAAATTATTTAAACCTAAAATAATTTTGATTTATTTAATTATAAAGAAATTTATTTCCAGAGCAATTGCTCAGATTTATTTATTAGTATCTAAAAGAGAAAAAAGTTCAAAAGTTGGAAACTATCATTAAGATAAATGTATAAAAAGCAAAATTATTTCCAGAGTAAATAAATCAAAATTTACTAAAAATTACAGAATTTAAAATTACAAAGCAGAAAAAAAGAGGACAGAGAATATTTACTTGGGCATGATAATCTCTTTTTAGGTGAAACTTACTATTTATAAATATTGTTCGTATGCTGCTAAAAGTAACGAAGTCAAAACCTGTCCTTTTCCTTACAAATACCTTTTGAAGGCGTACGATTGTTATTAAACACAAAATGTAATGCTACGAAGAAAAGAAAAATGTCGAATTTTAATGACTGTAACAATTAAACCCTGGGTATTCTAATCAACGGGAACTTTTAATTACATTATTGTTTTAAAAATTACATTTTCTGACTTAAACAGCACTCTGAATATCTAATATATGCCAATATTCAAATGATCTGTAAGATTTTGTTGAAGTACGAATATTTAATTCATTCCATTTATAATTAAGACGGTTTAAAGTATTGGTAGGAAAAAGATTTAGCTTTGGAAAATACTTTATATTGTTACAAACACAATTTACTAAAAAAAATCAATGGATTTTATATTTTATCAGCAAGACTTTTTAAAGCCCGAATATTTAAGTCATTATGTTCATAATTAAGACTTTAAAATACTGTTTGGAAAAAGAAATACTACAAACGCAATTTTCATTTTTAAAAAATCAGCACATTTTGTTTACATACTTTCCGATATTGGTTTTATAATAATATACATTAAAAAATGTCCAATCTGAAATTCATTAAAAATAAATAGAATTCATCAACATTAGCAAACGATATTTTGTTAATTTATTCCTGATATAAAACTTTCCAATATGCAGGCATTTGAGCAGTTAGCAAGCAGAAAGAGTAATGTAAATTAAGCATCTGCCCTCGAACACTTACTGGAGACATCAATCAAGAGTGACAGTGGGAGGGGAAACAACCATTGTTAACAAGATAAGATTGCTCCGCACCTTTTCCCTACCCTTTCGAAAAGGGGAAGGAAACAAGCATGCGACACTTCGGCCGCTCGGCCGTTTGTCTGACAGTGTGCATGACGGGCCGGTAAAGCCGATGTGGCAGTCAGAGGGTTAAATCCCCTAGCAACTGGTCTTTAAATGTTTTTGGATCCATCTGTTTGATTTGTTTTTACGGTATAGACTCATCTGCAATCTAAGATTTTTTATTTACCTCTTGAATCAACCAAAGTGCAGACAATACGATCATTCATAACTTTCAATTCAGGATTCATCGCCTCCTCCCATAATTTTCCTTCTGGCAATTTCTGAGTGTCCTCGAATGATTTAGGTAATTCCAAATTTTGTTTTTCTTCTGAAAAATATTTGCTTTGTCGTTAGATAATGATCCATTACAACTATCATTCAAATTTTCGCCTCCAGAATTGTAATGTTGATCCGGATTAAGAGGTTTGAATGAAAACATATCGGGTTCAAATTTAAGATTTTCCTCATAACAATATTTCCTAACATCGTTCAATGATTTCAAGCTAGGTTTTCCTGGCGAGATTAAAAATAAATATCGACTCGCGAACTTTTATTTCGGAGTCTTTCTACGCGTTTCCAATGCGAAATATTTATTGGTTTAATATCTTATTCTTTCATAATTTTACAATTTTCCCTTGATTTTTCAAATTCCTGTATACTTTGTGCAATTATATCCAATAAATTTTCAGAAATTTTTAAAACATCTTCGGACTCGTAAATATGAGGTGTCCCATAAACATCTTTTACGCCATTTTTATGTTCGTTAATCGACATGTGACTTGTCTCAATAACTCTCTTCTTCTCAGGTTACCATATTTGATAACCTTGGTTTTTATACCATATCTTATCATTATTCCTACATCTGCTTTCGGTTGCAATTTGTTACGTCTTACGCTAGGAATATAAACATGAGCTAACGATCTCAAAATACGAAAATACTTAACTGAAGGACGATAGCCAGTCGAAATTTCAATTGGAGTTTTATTTCCTGTAAGTTTATGAACACATCTATTTTTAACGTGTACAAACGTAAATAAAGTTTCAGCCAAAAATTGAGATTTTAATCCACTATCTTGCAACATTGACATGATACCTTCCACGCCTGTTGAGGAGATCCTCAAGAAAGAACTTTCCAAATATGACTTCAACATTCAGAACATCAAGAAGGTCCAAAATAAAGGATTTGTGGTCGTCTGCTATAAAGAAGAGGATACTTCCAAGCTGGTAACTCCCACCACATACAAAAAGAACATAACAGCGAAAATAGAGACAAAGGCGGGAAGACAAACGCAACTCGACCCTCATAGTCTACAACATCCCCAAATCAACAACAGAAGAGGAGCTGTTTTAGACTTCCTGGTCTTGCCTAATCCCCCGAAACTTAAGTTCAAGTTAAGAGGAAAAGAGCAAGACACTTCCCAATTGGTAATGGAGGCTCTTGGATAGGTAATCAAAAAGATAAAAAGAACTCGTAAACTAGCCCTAAATAGGACCATGCACAACATGAGAGAGTCCTTCACCTCAAACGTTGCACAAATTGCAAAGATCTGGGCACCTTCCTAAAGATTGAACAGACGTCAGTTCCACATGTGGAAGATTCGCTGGCAGGCACGAAACCAGGAGATGTCGATCTCTCCAAAACCTGTGCTTCAAATGCAGTCATTACAATTTTTGTTACGGGAAGAAATTCCAAATTAGACACAAAGCCTCAGATAAACCCTGTTCTTTCTACCACCTCGAAATAACAGCCTACCGTCTAGCAAGGGACTACTAATGGATTTTTCCTCTCATGGTAGCACTAACTTGACCGCCTTCTCAACCAACATTTCAATCACATCCTGCAAATCAACCTGGCCCGCACCACAGCGGGAAATGACCAGCTTCAAAATTAAATTGTTAACTTCAATTCCGACATAATTCTTATGTAAGATCCCTATTCTCGTGCAGAAAAATCCAGGCTTGCCCCAGTCCTGAACAGTCTTTCCCTCCAAAACCAATAAATATAATATCAGCAATAGCAATAGTTAATAAGAAAGTTAACCTCTAATCATAGCAAGGAAAAAGTATACTGTAGAAATCAAGTTTCAAACCGGCCAGAATCCAACCACCTTCATTTCGGCCTAAAACTCTCAAATACAACTACGCAAATATCCTGGAAACCTTACAGGAATTTCAAGAAATAATCACATGTTTAAGGGGTGAATCAATCATTTTAGGTTCGATCTTAACATACATCACATCATGTGGGGCTATAGAGATATCAACGCAAGGGGAGAAAGAGAATTCCCCTTAGCGAAAACTCTCTATATAGCAAACAATCCGGACGCACATCTACCTTTAAATGGGACTATTTTAAGGGATGGCCAGACTTGACAATAAGTACCCAAGATATAATTAGTAAGTTTGCCAAATGAGAGGTATCAGAATAACCGTCGCTCAGTGACCACAAATATATCAATGTTTAAATACTATCACAAATCCAAAACAACACCTTCAATAGATTAAAACCCCTTCATGGAAATCATAGAAAATTCCTCAATAAACTTAAACCTAGTATTAATCCCTTTTTGAAAGAAATAAGAAACAGCCAAACACAAGATGACATCAACAGAACCACGAGCATTATCCAAAATAAAATCATAGATGCCTCCAAGAGCACCTACAAAATTAAAAGGCAAGAGGTTCTCAGGCCCCCTTCCTGGTACACATCCAAATTAGAAATTCAGATCAACAGGCTCAAATCGCTGAGGCGACAGGCACAGAGATCTCGGCAAGATCAGAGAAGACACAGATTCCGGATATTAAAAAAGGATCAAGTCCTATTCATTAGGTACGTTAAACAGGCTATGAATTCGGGATGGAGTACATTCTGCACCAACGCCTCAAACCCATTTGGTAAACAATAAAAAGACGACTTTGGAGAAATCATTCCTCCTGTCCATCTCACAGCCTTAAATAACAGCAACTCCACAGAAGGGCAGCTTAAAATTGCAGACAATATCCTGGAGCAAATGTTCAAGAACCCACTAGATTATGTGGACCTGCCATCAATCAGAACTAATACACCAAACGATGGCCCCATCGCAAAAGAGGAAATTGCAATTGTCATGAAAAAACTTCATAAAGGAAAAGCAGCAGGACCTGATGGAATTGACAATATAATTATTAAACAAATAAATAAAAGATTAAATATCCTGTTCATGGAGCAATTTAACAAATGCCTGCATCTTGGGATATTTTCTGACCCGCTCAAATATGTAATATTATCCTATTCAAAAAAGAAGGTAAAACTGAGGATGAAGCCTCTTTTTATTGGCATAACTCTCTACTACCAATTATTTGAAAATTCTTAGAGTGACTCCTTACCTAGAGGCTCAATTCCCACCTGGAGAAACTCAACAAAATCAGCGAAAATCAGTAAGAATTCAGAGAGGGTCGTTTCGAGCGCCCACACTCCTCTCTCTTGAATGACTCCTCACTAAGATGGTGAACAAGCAATTCACCATCTCATTCAAAAAATCAATGAAGGCGAAAAGAAAAATCCTCACGTCCTGGCACTCTCAATAAACATTAAGGGCACATTCGATAAAATTCAACACTCCTCAATTGTCAACTACCTGGAAAATAGTTACTGCCGCCCCAAAAAAATATCAAACATCTTCAAAAATCTACTCGCTTAACAGAAAAATTATTCTCAAGTCCAGCGACGAACCAGCCATTAGAGACCAGAGGATGAGTTGCTCACAGGGTTCCTGCAGTTGTCCAGCCCTCTGGAACTTAGTCGCAAACGAAATTCTGCAGGAAGCCTGGCCAGAAAATGCAGCCATAAAAGCCTTCGCCGACGGCTTTGTGATCATCTGTCACGCAGACACGAAAATAAAAATTGAAAACCAAATCCATGCAGCAATAGAAAAATTCATTAACTTGGGCAACAAAAATAAACTCAAATTTCTACAGGCAAACATCCTCTTCAGCACTCCCCTCGGATTCGCTGGCAAGGAGAGGCAATCCAAAGAAAATACTCAATATTTTATCTCGGACACCTAATAGATGATAAACTAATCTAGAATGAGCACATTAGAAATCTCTCAACCAAATCGTTTACTCTCTAACCTACAAAAGATTATCCGAAAAAACTGGGGATTTTCCCTTAAACTCAGAAGAATACTATATAAGACTGTAATTGAAAGGATGCTTGCTTAAGGAGCTGCAATCTGATGCCTAGACCCACCAATTAGAATCAAAAGGAAGCTTAACACCGTAGCGTTGGTCTACTAAATATTCTAGTGGTACTTCATAAATAAAACTCTTCTATCGTTGCGAAAGAAAATTTCAATTTCAATTTTTCTTGATATTTTAACCTAGAGGGTAATTTGATTGAAAAGTTATGAAATTTTCTATGCAATGAAACGTCTCTATATGGGCCACTCGTTTTTTTTTTTTTTGAAGTCGATGAATTTTGTGTTTGCTAGAATTTATTTAGCTTTTAAGGAGGCAATTTTTTTTATCTGCTTTGATTCATAATTGGAAATTATATCCTTAATCCATAATTGTTGATTAATGGGAAGTAATATCGTCAATTTTTCCTAATGTGTGTTGAGCTGAAAAATTCATTTCCTGATCCATACAATCCATATCAGCAGCTTCATTGTCTGAGTCTGAATCAGCATCTGGAATGCCCAAATGAACTCTTTTTCAGTAGAGTCCAACCAGTAGACGCCAACGTTCACTTTTCTTTTTCACATCAGGGAAGGAATGATAAATTTCGATCTGACTTCCGGTTTTGTTTTTGAGTGTATGAATATTTCCTGTTTGATTATTCTTCTTTCCTATCTTTTCTCTTAATAAAAAGTCCATGATCAGAGAGACGAAAGGGATGTATTTAATTCACTTTCAATGGGTGCCCAGCACGACCACTCAGAGGGGTTTGAGTGGCCGTTCCTGGAGTTTATTTTAACATTATGTCTTAGGGCCTAGGGAGAGGGATGACAGCTTTGAAAATTCTTACATTTATTTAACATTTAAAGTTGAATTCTGTAAAAATGAATAAAAACTTGATAACAAAAAGATAGAAAACGAAATTAGGCAAAGACAAGAAAAGTGTTAAAAACAAAATGCCATAAATATCGTTTCTTTTCTTTTTTCTGGTTTAGTTTAGTTTAGATACATTAACGAGAAGCAACAGAAGAGCTATTTTGAGAAGGATTTCGTAATTTTGAACAGTGGTCAGATGACATGAAAGACAGTGGAATCTGGTTTCAAACCTGGAGCCTTCCTTTTTTCCTGTAGAAACTGATCAGCATCCATCTGGTTGGAGAACAGGAGTTTCCAGTTACGCATTATATAAATAGAGAGAGAATTTTTCTTAATAAAAAATGTTTCCAAAGTATTCGGTGTTCCGTCACAAAATTTTTTTGAGGCATGTGAGGGACTTTGATACAATTCTTCGATTTTACGATAAAGCTTATCTTAAATTCCCATTTTTTTTATCATTGTTGCTTAGGAACATGTTCTTAATCCAAGTCACCAGATTTTAACTTTCTTATGCGAATTATGGAAGGAGAAAGTATTGTAATCGTCAGAAAAATTCGACCGCGAGATTTTGATGAATCTTCAGGTTTTAGACTTCCCTGAGTCCGTGTGGAAAATATTTATTCGAGTTTAACCCATGGTCTGCCTCATCACAAGAGGGCGCTCTCGACCGTATGGGAATTAATCTCGAACTATGGTTGGGAGCGTCGGATTTGTATTGTTTGAGTATGCTTGAAGGAATGTAGTTCGTTTTCAGGTCGATTTGACGGCCATAGTTATTTATAGATGTTTTTTTTTTTTATTAAATGTTATTTTTAAATGCAACTGTGTAGTTTTTACGAGTGTCAGTGTTGTTCCTAGAACCCTTAGAATAGATTTATTTTAGCTTCGGTAGTTTATTTCAGTCCGAAAAACATACTTTCGAAGTTATGTTGGTCTGTGAATACGATAACTCAAAAGCACAACGATCTAAATGGATGATTTTTTATCTTATGATCTGAAAATCGTAGATTTGTACAGTAAAACCTGTCTAAACGTACATTCCTCTATACGGCCAATTTTGCTTGGCAAGGAATTTTTGGTCTATAGACATAATGTTAAAATATCCCATCGGAAAGGCCACTGAGACCCCTCTGTGCAGACGGGCTAGTCGCACCTTTTACTTTGATGAAATACATTTCTTTCGTCTCTTTTTTATTGCTGGACCTTTCTTTAACAGATAAGGGAGGAAAAAAGAAAAAAATTTCATACACTCAAAAACAATGCCGAAATTCTGAGCGAAATTAATCATTTTCTTCTAATGTGAAGAGAAAAGTGAACATTTACTTTTGCTGATCAAGAGTTCATTTGTGAATTTCAGTCACTGATGTGAACTCTAACAAGATAGATTCTGATATGGATTAAGACCATCACCAAAGGAAACTTTCAGTTCAAAAGACTTTAGCAGAAGTAGAAGATTTTATTACCCACTCCTCAACGAGTACCGATAAAATGAATAGGATTTATTTTTGAATTAAAAAACATTTAAAGACGTTACTTCCGAAAAAGTAGAAATATACAAGTAAACACAAGTCAGATATAAGTCATTTTGAAAAATGTTATAAGTACACATCAAGTCATATCTTTGTTAAATTTCCAGGTATTTTACGAATAAATCAGCATTTTTTATAACTTATCTTTGTAAATTTCAGAGAGTGATATTTTCTTCAGTATTAGCTGATTTTTCAAGGAGGTCTATTTGTTAGATTCCTATTTTAAAAAATAAATAGTTTAA
Organism: Araneus ventricosus; assembly: GCA_013235015.1. Lineage (NCBI taxonomy): Eukaryota > Metazoa > Arthropoda > Arachnida > Araneae > Araneidae > Araneus > Araneus ventricosus. The sequence goes on along the minus strand of BGPR01023114.1, from coordinate 2,000 downwards.
GAAAAATAGCTGAAATTATTTTAATTAACATATCTCAAAGATTAAATCAGAATAGGATTTTAATTAAACAAAACTTTGACAGAATAAACAAATCACTTGTTGCTGATTAGCATCCCTTGTAGGTAAGGCCACCGAGATCCAGGACGGGCCCTGGTGAAGGTACTGGCTTACGTGCCACCAGTGACGAATCCAGAGGGGAGGCTATGGATTGCAACCCCCTCACAGATTTAAAAAATAATTCTTCAATTTTTTAAAAAATCACCACACCTGTTTGTTCTTAATCTCCTTTTTTTTCATTTAAAACAAGAAAATTGAAAAAGGGTTCTTAAAGTCCTTTTCTGTAGTTTGCTTAAGAATTTGATATATGAATTTGTAATAGAGAATTTATAATAATAGAATAACAAAACACCATCATGCACTCTAGTATAATTTGGAGACGTCAAGAAAATTTTAATGACTTCGGGGGGGGGCCCCCCCGACAATATCCAGTATTCGCCACTGCTGGCCACTCCTAGTAGTATGTCCTTCCCATTGCAAATTATCACTGTGGTGACGAGTCAACGGACAAATGACTTTCTCCCGGATCCTCAGTGATGTCACGTATACTTGCGAGGAGGTGTTCGTGACCTCTAACGAACTATGCATTCATAGAAAATTTAATACTCTCGAAAATAAGAAAAATATATTTTCCCTTATCCTAAGCGTCAGGGCTTGGAGGTGAATTCTTTAGCAAAATCAAGTCAATGAGAACAGGCAATCTTTATCTCAAAGTATTACATAAATTACCAATATTTCTATTCAGAATTATTATGTCTAAAAATGTTCTGCCTGTTGAGTCGTAAGTAAGCAAAAGTTTGCAGTCTTTAGATATCGGTACTGTGCAGTGGTAATATTCTTCAATTTGTTGTTGGATATCATGTTTCATTTTGAAAATAGTGGGAACCAATGTTAAGTTATTAAAAAAGAAATATATTTTTTTCATTCAGAGTCTTGATTCATTTAGTGTCTTATGCAATGTAGATTGCTGCTTTTAGATCTAATACTATAAGAGTGTAATAAGTAGGGGGGGGGGAGAAATAATATGATAATCCATAGCTCATATCTGAAAAGGGGAGGTTTTAATCTTAAATTTGATGAAAGATCGCATCGCCACTCAATGGACATGATTGTAACTCTCTGTTATTAATCTCCGAATTTTAAATCGCAACCAAAACTCCTCTTCGCGATAATATCTTGTATATTCTATTACGCTAAATATTTATTAAATATCCAACAGCTTATTCGAAGTTCCTCAAGAAATTAGAACATCCCATGTTTAATACGTTCAAAACTGTAATCAGCTACATTTTAAGGTGGTCATCCAAAATGTATGTTATAGCAGCGGTTCCCAACCTTTTTGGTTGTACGGACCACCTGTTGTGTAAAAAATATTTTGAGACCCAATAACTAAATATACAAGTAAAAAAATAAAAACACATATAATTCATATTTAATTATATGCACGTGTGTATATCAGTAATTAGTAAAACTCACTGTGAAAAGGTAAAAAAAAGATACATTATTTATAAAGTAAAAAACTTTATTGTTTTCACTTATCTGCCACAATGAAAGAAAACTCAAAAACTTGCTGTCAAGATTAAAAATAAAAATAAAAAAAGGCAAATGCGATTTTTGTCATTGTTTGTCCCCCACGAGAGAGTCAGTATCTGGATTGAAACTTGACAGTTTCAGTAGAAAGTTATTTGTACATTCAGTTTGTGTGTTTCTGTACTTATGTTTAAAAAATATAAATAAATGCGAGAACGCGTGCACACAGATAAATGGTCGAGAACCCTATCACCTCCCTTGCCTTCGACTCTTTTCTAGCGTCCCGCGGCTCACTATCTATTTGTAAGATTAAAATGAGATATATGCTGAATTTTTCGTAAAATACTGTTAGCAATATTTAACAATAAATATGTGCAACATTAACCTGACTAGAGATATTCAGAATCACTTAG
>BGPR01023113.1:0-24597 GCA_013235015.1 Araneus ventricosus | reverse complement strand
TTTTAATTAAGCTGCCTTAGATATATAGCTTTCACGTTATGGAAGAACAATTATGATACGTTGCGCGGATGCACAGTTAAAAATAATTTACTACAAATACTCATATTTCCTAAAATATTCAAGGTATTTACTTCAAATTTAAATAAAATACTTTGGTATTAAATTGTCATTTTTTTATAAGTTTCGTATTATTTGGTTGAAAACTCTGCATGTTATATGCAAAATACATACTGAAAAATGTTGTATTTTTTTAAAGGATCCTTTAAATCTTCCCGAATATGAAACATGCTATTTTTTACAAAAATGAATGAAAGCAATTTGCATAGGATACAAAGACACTGATGAAAGTTTCCAATCATTATCAGTTTTCAATGAAACGGGGTTTTACGAAATTTCCTTTTCGACTTCGTCAATTTATGGTTAGTTCCCTAAATGGTCACTTCACAAAATCTTCCCTGTAAAATGTGAGTTCCCACGATTTTCCAAGACTGATTGTGAACCACTATACTCAAATTAACTCCAAATATTTCGCATTTTACAGCTTTGCAATACTTTTTGACAGTAGTGTACTTATCAATTAATTAATTAATTTTATTTAATTCTTATTTCAAACTAGAGGTTTAACGTGGTAGTGAACTTAAAGATAACAAGATACTATCGATATTCATAATAATTATAAATGCGAATTACAAATTAAAACTAAAATGAAAATAATAATTAAAATAAAAAAAATTAAAATCCTTAATACATTTACAAAAGTATGTTTTTAAAACCTGCTTTCATTCAATTTAAACAACTAATTGCTTAAATGATTGATTGGTCTATTTCATATAAACGGAGCAACAACCAAATATAACAATTATATGAACGTGTATATGAATTAGCATGGCATAACCGCAAGAAAAAATAGAAATCGGACACTTTTTCTATAATATAGGTAAGAGTATTAGCAAGCATTCTTGCATAAAATCATACCTAACATATCGATGAGTATAAAAATAAAGCCACGGAGTTTTCCCATCAGTCTTCTCATCTTTTTGGAAGAATGAGTATCCAACTAAGAATCCACTGGAAGATAAGACATTGTGAGATACAATATTAAAATGAATTAAAATAAGAGTTATGCCTTATACGCTAAAATATTTTGCAGTTACTATATTAATTAGTAGCAACTCATTAAATTCCATTTCAATCACACATTAATTCGTACTATTAGTTCTCTGAACAGTAGACCTCGCGAACTCCTCGCAAAAATAAAATTCTTTTCAAAACAAAAGTGAAAAAGATTTAGTGAACTAAATACTATTCCTAACTCAATACTCAGAGAAAATCATCGCATCAGATAACGAATACACATTCTTGTAATTAAACGCCTATCTGCATGCACATAAATTATATAAAATAATTATATAATTAGTACCTACGATATGCAATAAAGTATGATTTTTTTAATTTTTTTATGACTAGTAGTTCTGTGAAAAGTAGACCTCACGACCCCCCACCCCAAGAAAAACATGTGATATCTGTTCTTTAACGCAGTCTTTAAAGGCCTACCCAATTTAGTTTGAAGACAATATTGCTTCCGGGAACCAGACATTATAATTTGTCTCTCGAGGAGGTACCTTTTTTGTCTCCACATACACAATATCTTACAAGGATTGCACACCTTTATTATGCACAAATTTTACTCCCCGTATTTACAAAACAAATACATTAACTTATTAATAAAGTTACTTCAAAAATGTACTGCAACGAAGTTGTAGTTGTTCAAGTTTTTCTAACATGAACCGTTTGGGTATCATCGTTGGAAAAACATGCTTTCAAGAAAAGAGCGAAAAAAAGATTACAGGGAGCTAAACATGAAGAAGGAACTGTCAATATGGAGCTATGATCTTATCTCACTTTTTATTCAATGCGAATCATTAACACAAAACTTTGCTTTCATCAGTATTAATAAAATTACAATTAAATATATGCTTTTATAAGTATTAACAAAATTATAATTAAATTTCTTCTATTCTCCCCATTATTAACAAAATTACAATTTCCTCTCAATTACCAAAACGATTCAAATGTTTTAATGGTACCAAATCTGTCATTGGCTCTCCGAAACATTGAAACCATTAAAACTGCCATTATTTACAAACACAGTCAAAAAATAAAAATTCTTACAAGAGCGTCGTTTTTGATGACTTCAAGGAACCTTCATTCCAAATTCGAAGGAAATCGAAGACTATGTTTGGTCGTGATTGAGTAACTAATAATTTTACAGATAGATTAAATGCTGAACTGACGAATTGAAATAAAGACCTCGCTTCGATCGATTAATGAATTATAATGTGAAATATTAAAATATTAACTGTAAGCAAAACTCATTTCGAACTTTTCCCGCACTGCCTACACATTCGGAGGCAATTGAATGATCGCTGTCGCGACAGCTGTCAGAAACAGAAGGTGAAGCCATCACTGGTGTCGGCCATAAAGGCCTTACACTCTTTCGGGTAGGCTCGATCGGTGAGGGTCTTAAATAAAAAAAAAATAATAATATACATAATAAAGGCGCAGTTCGGGCCCGCGCCGTAGATTTTCCGTGAAAACGTTGGGATAAAATCATAAAACATGTATGTCGTATTAATATGTAATTTAATTATCGATATCTTTAATACAATATTTATACAAAGTAGTATAATGGTTACAGAATAGATAAGTAGTGAGTTTATCGCATGTAGCAAGGGCTGTGATAGCTTGTGATTTATCTATTCTGTAACCATTATACTACTCTGTGCAATTATTGTATTAAAGATATTGATAATTAAATTACATAATAATACGAAATACTTGTTTTATGATTTTATCCCACCGTTTAGGTGAAAAGTCTAAAGCGCCGACACGAACTGCGCCTTTCATATGTTTTATCTAGAGTAGCTTTTGATGGCTCCATCTGTTAACTGTATATAGAACTACATTTCGCGTATGGGCAGTTAAACCTTATTTACTGCAAATGCTTATATTTCAAGTAATATTCAAATTTTAATACAATGCTTCTTTTACATATTGTCAATTATTCTGTAAGTTCCGTACAATTCGAAAGAAAACTCTGCACGTTATAATAAAAAAACATGAGGAGTTAATACCGATTTTTAATACCATCAATTTAATACCGATTTTCAATACCATCAATTTAATACCGATTTTTATTTACATTCTGATAAATATTTTTATTGTCTCACTTTGTGTCCTAATAATACTCCTCAAGCTCTTTAAAACGGCACCAGAATCAACCTCCTAGCTAAACTCATTTCCACGCTACAATTATTTATAACCTTACATGAATCTGATTCATAACAATCATGCGCATGCACCTACACTAGTACGATGACGTCACAGGCAAGACAAATACTATGCGACAAACTCTAACAGATATGTTCTATCCGTTGTGGGGTCAACCATTCTTTTCACATTATTAGTCTCGTAATTATTATCGATTCAAATCTGACGGTATTTTGTCACACAAGAAAGTTCGACCGACTATCACTGTAACGAGCGGAAACATGTTTTCACATCAAAACCCTGCCTCAGGAGGTACGTTCCGTCATCGAAGTGGAGGTACCTCAGCCCCACACATCACTATTCCCACGAGGGAAGCGAGAACCATCTTATTCACCCGGCGTATTCTTATTCGCGTATTCGTGTTGCCCCGTTGGGGTTAAATACAAGTAAAATAATATAATAAGTTGTAACAATTTATACATTGGATAGATAAAATACGATACAATACACAAAAACATGAAATATAAGTGAATAAAATAATACAAAAATGCAGATGTTCAACTTCAAGCATATTATAAGTATTTCTACTATTATAGGAAATTTTAAAAAACAATTTTAAAAAAAATTAAAATTTTTTTATAAAATGCCACTTTTGGAATGAAAATCATAACTTCTTACCTTAGAAGAAAAAAGGAATCGACAGAAAAGGAGCTATTGAGAGTTAACGACCATTGATGGTTGTCATTGAGAACCTCATCAGTGTTACCTATAAAATAAACTCAATTAAAAAGATTAGATAAAGCAGATTTCATTTCTTGCAATTTTTTTTCAATTATCATGCATGGATTTTAAGGTAATTAAAACAATAAATCCTATATTATTCTTAGTGAAGGGAAAGCACTTTCTTTCACTATACCTGATTACAACTACTTAAATTTAGAGAATAACTTATAAATTGATTACAACTCGTGTTTAAAGATCAATAATTTTCTAAATCTTAAAATTTCAATAAAAACTAAATTTAATAAAATCCCATCTGAAAAACATAGTATTGTTAAGGTACTAAAAATATTAATATTTTATTTTAAAAATTATAATAATATGTTATCATCCAAAACACACAAGTGTATAAAATTTCAATATTCTAGGACATCAATAAGCAAGTGATTGAAAAAATTGATCACAAAATTCCATTCCAGTCAACTATACAAGTCAAGCTAAATAAAAGCATTTAAAATACTCTAGTATCTCTAACCTAAGTAAATTTAGAACACATTTTTGTTATTATTATAAATTCAACTAAACTCTGCATATGACTACTAAAGACTGTAAAGAAAGGGTATGGCTACTTGAAGGACAGTTGGCATTTTTGTCCGAAAGATAGCATTTTCTCCTAAAGTTCATGTTTTGTGACGTCACAATTTCTGAAATCTTAAACAAATATATATGTGTTTTAAGTGTTCTATTCTTAGTATTAATGTCCATAGGGCGTCTTTTTGTACTGTATCGATGATGTACAAGTATATTATTACATAGTATTGAAAACAAAATTTAAATTTTATAATTAAACCATTTATCATATTAGTGAAACAAATAATGCCTTTACTACATATCTTGAGTACTAATTATACATTTCTTATTTTATTCCATTTAAGTGCATGCAGATAGACGATTACTTACAGAAATCTTCAATTATTTTTTTTTCAATAATAGAAATGGAGGAACGAAATACTTTAAAAACGAAGTGCTTTTTCAATACAATGGTAATAATAACTAGTAATTTGACCTTTCCTTACGGACATACAAATATCGAGCCACTGACAGTTCAGAAGAATGCCAGAAAATTCGAGTACAAAATTTCTTCACAAAGTACACTGCTTCATAGGAAAAAAGTTTAAAATAACCAACACAATTTCAAATCCTTATACGCATTTTCAAACTTTCCTAAAAACAAAATTTTGATTAATTACCAAATAACATAAATTAAAATTCAATCATAAGGAAAATAAAGAGGAAAAAAAAGCTTAAAAGTATACATATACAGGAAACCACAAATTAAAACCTAAACATTCAACACACTGCATCACAAGAAAAGGCTAAATCAACCTATACACAATTTTTTTATCACAGTTTCAAATTTTCCTATACATAATTTCAAACTGTTCAGGAATGAATTCGGAGTGCGATGAAATGAAGTATAAATGAGAAACTTATAAACAGAGCTTTACTGTTTATATTATTCCTAAATCTAACAATTTTTCGATTATTTCAGAAACATCCTATTATTCTACCGCACCTTATTCAAGAATTGATTCTTATTTAAAATGGCATTTGTCAAATAAAAATAAAAGGTTCTGAAAAATAAATTAAGTACTAAATTAAATAATAGAGCAATCAAGATACTTACTTATCATGGGAATCTGGAATGCATATGTATGGAGCAGAATGATCCAATTCATACTCAAAAATCGAATGCCGTGAAGGCAGGGAAGTTGTCCTTCAGAATTAGCAGTATTCAGTATTTTTTCACCATTAGTGAAAATGCAAAAGCAATTGAAGAATGGCTTACACTTTTCTACAAAATATGAAATAAATTTAATAAAATCATTTTTCAAAACACTTTTTTAAATATGCTAAATAGTAGTATTCTTATTATTTTCTACTTTATAGTCCATAATATGTTTCATAATACTTCGTTACTTCTATTATAAAATCTTGAAATCAGTTTTTATCTTGAAATCAGTTTTTATCTCGAATTCACAATCAGATGGAGACCATTGGCATATTCAAAATCTTATTAAAATTAATCAGTTATTGTTAATTATGCTCTTAAAATATTAAAATGCTGTATTGTCATCAGAAACACAAAAGTATAGAGAGTTAGCAAAAATTATTCTTTTCTATTATTCAGAAAATCACACAGAAAAAGGATTTAAAAAAATCTAATCATAAATTGTCACGATTAAAACGAAACTTTGCCACTGTGAAATGCAGCTTTTTTAAACCCAATTAGCGTTTGAAGTTATGATACGATTCTATAAATTTATTTATAACTTTGTTAAAGCTTTTCGTTTTGTAATTGTTGTTTGTTATTACGAGTATAATGAAATTTGTGATTCAGTTTTGAATGTAGGTACTGAAGGAAGCAGGGGTGTAGTGAAGCCGGCACATCACGTGTTGCATCACACGTAATTTGAAAATTGAATAGATTTTGAGATATTCTAGAAGAACTAAAAAAGGGGGGATAGAATCCCCTCCCCCAGATCGAGTTCCCGCTATCTCTCCTCCCACCAGGAACGGGAACTTTTAGTATGTTCAGCAGGAGCCCTCATGAAAATGTGTATCTATTTTCAAAACTATATAATTTTTGTTTCTTCACCTCCATTTTAGACCTTCGTTGACTGGACTACAAGTTCTGCTTTCGTGACAGGTATTCAATATTTTATTGCTTTATCCAAGTTCTTAGTAGTGTTAACAGTTTTTTTTTTCTCTTTCTAATCCGTTTTTTCATATAAAAGTGATGGAAATGACGAAACATTAACTGAAGTTTTAAGCTTTCTGTTCTTGTCATTAATGGGCAGAAGGTGTCTTTTTGTACTAAATGGATGAAGCTCTACATCTTTATAATTGATATTTTCCCTCTATCTCTACCGTTTTAGAGAAAGGAGGTTGCTCCAGGTGACGCTTAAATTTTTTCTCATGGCGTATCGCATAGCCATTTTACCATATCTGGACACGGCATTTATGAATAGAGATGAAGTCGTTCTGGAATTAATTTGCATACATTTCTAGATGTCATTTATCTAGAATGACAGGAAACTTGGGTATTTACTATCTTACCATGAGCACTAGAATCATACTCACGGTCCTTAGGAAACGTTTCTTTCATATAATACTCCAAAGCAGTTATGAAACTTCCTATCACAGCCAGAAGAGCAAACACGGAAAGAAGACATCTGAGTGAAGAAGAAAAGTGAATATTAATCAAAATACTGTTAGGAATCAGAAAGAAAAATGATTATTTATGTAAACATAATGCACAACTGTTGTCTCGAAACAACGCCATGTCCATCCTACTTCCAAGCAAAGACACCTGGCGAACGTACAATGATGTAGACATGTAGTTCAACTTGATATTCTTAAGTAAACAGCAGAAGCTTAAAAAGTAAAGAAAGTTAACATCTATCTATCTGTATATAAATTTCTCTTATATGCCTCCCAGGAAGCGTTATTAAGCTATAGGATTTGGAACATCTCCAGCAGCAACGGTGGCACCATTGGGGAGTCCAGGGGTACAGGACCCCGTGGGGAAATTTTTTTGTACCCCGTTCACCCAATGGGTTACTCAACTAGTAGATAAATAACAATCTGGGGGAAATTTGAGAGGGTCTTCATTACGCCCCTCCCCTTATGCAGCTCTTCGTCCCCCTTGTCGGGGAGATCGTGCCCCTCTGTCTAGCGGAATCTAATGCCACTCCTGTATAGAAAACGACGGATCACGTGATTTCACTGTCCAAACGTAAATTTGTTACAGAAGTAAGGAAAAGAGAATCAGAATTAGAATTTTTCAAAAATGCCTATTAACTTTACGAAAAATAATTTGTTCTCTAGAAATGGCAAAAACCTAAATTACTTGGAATAACATTTTTTGAAAACAGATTTAGTGTCAATTAAACATTTTAAAATCTTCTGAATCTGAACATATTCTAACTAAAAATTCTCAAAGAAATTAAGAATAAAGTATTTTTAAGTTTGAAACTTTTTTTCCTTTTGTCGAGTTTTTTAACGGTTGATGCAAATATGGAGAGATAAGCAACAAATCTATTAAGCTTAACCATAAACGGTGCTTGCTAGAATGCACAGTGTCTTATTGTGGAGCGAAGTCAGCAGAGTTTGCAAATCAAACTTGGGAGGATTTCTACGCAATTCTTCTGAGGATTGGGCAGCGTTAGAGAGAAGGGAACAGAGCCCACTAGTGCAGATATATTTTATGAGTAAATTTATAGCAATTATTCACAACAGCTGCAAGTATCAGTTCATATCTATTCCTATTTGAAGTACCAACTTGCAGTTTTGACACACACACGCAGCTTATTTGCTATATGGTATTCACGGTAGTAGTAGAAGATTATGTCGGTTCTGCACAGAGGAATATGAGGAATGCCGGTTCTGTGCGGAGGAATCAAAGGGTTGCCGTTTCTGCGCGGAGGAATCTGAAAGTGGTGCGGTTTCTGCGCGGAGGAAACTGAGAGCGGTGCCGTTTCTGCGAGGAGGAATAGATGGATTGCCCGTTCTTCGCGGAGGAATCAGAGGATAGAAAAGACCTAATTTTCTACTACAAAGTGCCGGTTCTGCGCAGAGGAATATGAGGTTAGAACCAGCATACTTCGTATATAATAAAAGTATAACTAAAAAAAATAACCATAGAAAATGTTTTGGGAAATAAAAAAGAGGTTCTGAAAAATTTTCAAATAGCAGGAGAGAAAAATCACAAGTAAAAAAAGTTTAAAAATGAATTTATTTTTCTCACCTTTTTTTCTGTTGCATCATGCATTATTATTTATATTTACATGTTTTCGAAAATGGTTCAAGTTAGAACAAAGTAACCATCAATAAAGAAAACAAAATTATTCTATAATGATTTTCAAAACTCTTATGGGAATACATTCGATAATCACTATAAAAAGAATTGAGAAGCTATTCGAATACAGCATTTATCAACAGCACCTTCATCGAATATTCGATTTTAAATGCATGCAAAACTTTTAATCATGCATGAAAAAATTGTACAAAAAAAATTATACTTCTCCATCACTGAATTGAGATATGTCCTATAGAGACTGTATTAATTTTATTCTTGAGTACGTGCCTTTTATTACTTTATCATGGAACGAAAGAGCAAGTTTGTTTTGAGCAACGCTGAACACTTCCTAGTTAACACTTATAATGAGGTTGATAGGCATTAGGAGATTTTTTTTATCAAACAAACATCTTTTTTAATCCTCGAACGCAATATTTTTCTGGAGTGACGATTTCTTGACACCTTTAAATTTTTTTCAAGGGTTCCTTCTCTTGAACTTTGCAATCAAACAGTTTTTAAAATCTCAAACCCATAAATTCGGTCATTATTTCCCCATTATTTTCATCCTTGAACTTGCCGGGAACATTTTTATTTATTGTAGGAATACCAAATATGTTATTTTAAGGGTATTCATATGTGTTGAACTCTTGAATAATGTTCATTATGTCATTGTAAACATTTTGATACTGTATGTTATAAATAAAACTATTCGTATTCATATACAGGAGCATAGCATTTTCGTGGTAAGTTTCTCGCATTATTTCAACATGAAATCTATACATGAGTCTTTTTGAAATGTCGAGAATACTCATACCCACGACTATGGGCATATTCAGGGTTAAGACAGTCTTACTCATGTGAAATGTCACCAAAGTTTCACTATAAATGGTACCATCTTTGAAATTTGATTTCGAAATCAGCTTCTCTTCTTTCCTCCCTTTGTTACAAAATCTTACATCTACTCTTTTTCTGACATTCTCCATAGTTTTTACAATTATGGCATTGTTCATCAATTTATAGAAATCTTTTTCAAATTCATTCGTTGCTGCCTTACGTAGTTATGTGTTCATTTCAATGTATGTTTTTAACCACATTTCTTGATCAAATTCCAAAATTTAATTAATTTTTTCAGAACCAAACCGAATTTTAAACACTCCTTTAGGTTCATATAATGAACTACGTAGTTTTATCGAAAGCAAAGATGTCAAGAGTATTTTTTCTCTGCACCCAGGAGAAATAAAGGATCCAGGTGCAAGTGAAAAGACCGAATGAGAGTCATGGAGACTTTCGGGATACTCTAAGTCCACCTCTAGAATGTAGCCTTTCGGGCTTTCTTTCAGCGTAGGACTACGTTCCTCCCATTGTGGTCTCAGGAAGGAATTTGATTCACACGCCAAAAAGCCCCAAAAATTCTGTATGGGAGATACTCTATATCTCGGTAACTACATATGTGAAAAACATAACTAATGTCTTATTTTAGAGATAAAGGGTAACGACAGAAGTTTAAAAAAATGAAAATCGGAATTGTAGTTCCGCGACAACTGAGCCGCAAAGTTGGACAAAAATACGCATGAATTGGTGACGCGATCCTCTATATCTCCGTTACTACACATTATTGAAGAAACATATAAACAAGACAGTCACGCGAGTGAAGTAGTCCTACGCCTTTAACATCAGCGGCTGTTTAAAAAAGATCCGCTGATTTTTCCAGTCATTTTTTTAAATTTTGGTAATATCGAAAGAATCAATCCATTTGAAGTTTTTAAGTGGAAGTGTCGGATTCATTGCCCAACCGAAAAGATTATTAACATCTAAAAACAGCAAATAGTTTTGCTGTTTGGTCTTATCATAGTCCAGTATATATTTGTTGTTTGCCTTAGCAAAGAGATTCGAACAGTGCGGAATACCTCCTCGAATTCCGTTTTCTACGAATAAATACATATTGTAATCATTTAGCAGTTCTAACTTGAGAGAATTTTAACATCACATTCTATGACAAGCCGGGTGCCGTAAAACACCATGCAGAGTCTAAATTGTACGACTTAATGCACACGTTTCGGAAATTTTCAAATACATCGCTTAAGAGAAGAATATCAGTTTTAACGTACAAATCTTAATAGTTCCTTAAAGTACGTACATTGAAAGCCCCCCTCTACACTTTTGTTGCATGTCCGTATTCATCTTCTGATATATGTTCTTCATTCAGACGATTATGGAAGCTCTCTTTTGGAGGTAGACGTTTCATCTGAAATGCTCATATTCCATACATAGTCATAAGGAAAGCACCCTTTTCTCATTACGAGATGGAGTTTGTCAGCGGAGAAAAAGTCTATAAATTCACAAAATGTTCTGGTTTTAAATTTCTCTCAAGACTATCGATGTGACTCGACATAAATGGAAACGAATCGATGAACCTAATTGCAAACTTGCTGCTCACTTTTTTAGAAAAAGAAATGTGCTCCTCAGTATTATGAGGAATTACGTGAATATCATATTGGTCGTTACCTAGTTCTTTTATGAGTAGATGGGAGTCATAACCGGATAAATTATGAAAAATAACTGGTAAAATTGCTGGAGATTTTAAAACTAAATTACTGAGATTGTGAGCTAGTCCTCTATACTGCCCAGTTAGATGATCGTAATCATGCACTTTGCAATTATTTAATGTAACAACTTCACCAGAAACATACCACCTAGTAGCTGAGTCGTGTTTTTTTTCCCTCTATACTCAGAGGAATCATTTATTTGTCGGTGGAATAGAGTTTCTCAATTTCTCCAGCCTTTTTCGTAACTGTAAATAAACACTCGGAGGTTTCGATACCCCATTTGAACTGCACACAAAGAAACAGAAGCTGAAACGTCGTGCTTCTGATACTTTTCAGTAAAGGATCGTGCTTATGATGGCGAACATGAAGTTATTGACTCTGTACGACATTCGAAATCAGCATATCCGACGAATGGAACTTTCAATGAATGCCGGATGTTTTTGAATTGAAGTAAAGTGTTCTCAGACACTTCTATGCGTGCAAATTCATGAATGCTACAGTTCTTTTTAAGTTCTTTAAGGACGTGTTCTTCAGAAAAGTGCAGCAAGCAGCGTCGACAAAGGAACATTTTATTATGGTGAAGGCTGATTTGGCTTGAAACCAATCTCGATAAAGTTTTTATCCAACTATAATAAGTGTCCCCCGACGAATTTGTGATATATAACAGATCGATGTGACTTCCCCATCTTCTTTGGAAATAAGGAGACAAAAAACTTCATTTTTTTGGGTGAATCCATACACGTTTATGGACAGGCTGTCATTTTTAACAAATTTTCCAATATCCCTCAGTGGGCTGGAAAAGGTTATTTCAGAGAAGTCCAAGTTGCTTTGATACGGCAAGTAATGATTGGGTAAATATGCGTGATCCTTTCTATCTTGAACTGGGTTGATAGCAGACAAAACAGCATACTTGAAGCATTCGTTATCACTTTTTTCAATATTGATCACAGCATGCTTATGTTTTATTTCAACTGGTAAAGCGATAAACGTCGAAGCAGATAAAGGGTTGTATTTGTTTAGAATCATTTCTAAACGAATAATGGATTGTAGAACCCAGCCTGATTCCTTTTCATGGAACTCACTTATTTCTACCAGAATTTTGTCATTGTAATATCAAAAAGTTCTTTGATATATGTATTAAATTACTCAATAGCACAACACTGTTTTCAGTGTTGAAAGTTTTTTCCTCAGTTATAACGTCTTTCAGAGTTTCTTTCCTACAAGTGCCAAGCAACATATAGTTCACTTTCAGTTCTTTTTTCTCTAACTCACTCAAATTAATTCGTAAAAGGTTTCTTTCTGAGCATTAGAATTCTTTTTTATGTCTTTGAAGTTGGCATCATTCTCCAAATGGATGGTTTTTAATCTGCTGTTAAATGCAGATTGTACTGGAACTCGTGCTGTAGATTTGGAAGCCGAATCTCTATTTCCACGCGATAAGGATGGACGAGGAACAATTTTTGATGTAGAGGGCGTTGAAGTTTCTTTTCTTTCGGGAGAGGATTGAAGTAATTTCAAATGTTTCGATAAATTGTACAATCTTGAAAATCCCTTGTCACAAAAAAGACAATTAAATGTTGCTGTTTAATGCACAGTTCTTAAATGTCTTCGTAAATTGTAGAACATAGAAAAACCCATTCCACAAGCATTGCACTTGAAATTCAATTTCATTGATTCTTGCGATTCAAAAGGCTCATCTAGCTGAGAATTTTCGAGGTCCCCCAAATCAGCTATTCTTGTAATAACACTCTCATCGAAAAACCTAGGATCCTCTTCAAAAGCTCTTTCTACCGGATCCATAATATTTTTCTCGGACATATTTCGAACAAAGATTGAATTAAATATCTCAAAGACTTCTCAAAATGCTTAGGAGAAATGACTAAAACTCTTCTCCAAAAGGCAAGAGAAGAAACTGTTAGATAGAAATGAATTCGAGAGGGATGGTATTTATATGACACAAACTTTTCTGATTGGATAAAATTAGAATGTGGGAAGAATGTTTCTTACTTTTTTAACATCATTAGATGGATTTTTTTATATTGAAATGTGAATTGTTGAAAAGTAATAATGTATTCTTACGCCGGTAGAATCATAAAATGGCTGTAATTTTGTTTTTGTGACGAAGTTTCATGTTCCAGCATGCATAATAATTATTAACGTATTATTTTTATGGTAAAGTAACAAAAGAAAATAAATATCAAAATTGTTAAGCAATGCTGGTTCATGTTTCTTCATATAGACAATTCAGTATAAACGAAACCCTAAGTGATCATTTTGGTTAATAAAAAAAACATAAATACATTTACAATAACCCCGCTTCATTCTCTGAGGTACTGATTGCTGTAAGGTATTTCTGTATTATCCCCGAATCATTCACACTTTTTCGAATTAAAAATGTTCTAACACTTATACGAATTACCACAAAATTACCAAAGACATTAATTTCTTCATTAATCCCTTCATTGATTAGTAATCGTTTAATTAGTCATCATTAATTGCTTAATTAATCATTTCATTAATTAGTCACAGAATAAATCCATCCAAATGCACTTTTTCCTGAAAAACCTTTTGCATTCCTCCGCTCAGAAACGGCAACTCTTTGATTCCTCCGCGCAAAACCGGCATTTCTCATATTTCTCTGCCAGAACCGTCAAAATCTTATACTACTGACAGTCTTCTTAAATTATATTTCGGGTATGCTTTTATAAAAGTAGACAACGTAAACCGGACGTCAACATCCGTTGGAAATTATCGACCATTTCCTACTTGTATCACGAGAAAGCCCAGAAGACGCATGGGACGAGATCTGTGCTGTTGAGTATCCAGATTATTCATACTAGCTACTCGATAAACATTCAGTGCAAAAATCCGTGTTCGTTATCTGTGTTGTTGGTGGAGCAAAGACTAACATGACTCTGAAGCACATTTTGGGCAATGTTATGATTACACAATTAGTTCAACTATACTCCTAGATTGTCGCCGTTTTGTTTGCTGGAGTTGATTGAAACAACAACGCTTCTGACATTTGTTTTGAGATATGTATCATAGTATAATAATTAGAATTTCTTTAAACATATCAAATGCACACAATAAGACAAAAATCAAAATGAATTGCAACAAAACAAAATGAATTACAAGATTATTATATTCCATTAAACAGCATAAAATTGTTCTTTCCAATTTGTTATTCCTGAAAATATAGCAGTCATTGAAAGATCGGAATAGATTTTAAACTTAGCAGTAAATTTACACGAAAGGGGACCAGTGGAACAAACATTGCAACACCAAAATTCATACAAACATTTCACCGACTGAAAATTCTACGTTAATGTACAATGCCGAAAAAAAAAATGATAGTTTTATAATAAGAAACGATTTTGCTTGTTTTATAGTAAAATGTCTTTCTTATTCTGAAAACATTAAAAAATTTGCAAAGCTTTGACGTAAAAAGAAGCGTGATTGAAAACTGCGTATAAACGACGTTCACTAATGTGATTATTTTACTCATTACATCATGAAAAAGGAAAAAAATAAATTGCGTTGTAAAATATTTATTCAAATATTATTATGCAAAATAAAATAAATATTTATGATCATTTGAAAGCCACTTTAAGTGAGAAATTCTGTTTTCCGTAATTACGCTTTGAATCAATTTTAATACCGGTGGAACTGACAAATTTGCTGCTAGCATTTCATTTAGGTTACTACATAGTATATTCTATAAAAATACTATCAAACACTCTGACACAGAATTGCTGCACAATACTCTGTGTGCAGATGGTGTTCGCACATTTTTTGGATGATTTTGATAGTATTTACAGAACTATTTAACATAATATTTTTCCTTTTTAAATATTCAATTTGAAAGCCCATATTCTTAACAATCTTTCTGCATCGTAACTTCCATAACAATAATGATTTTTGAGGTATTAGGAGAGGCATTTTGTCCCATTCCTCTTGAACAGCTTTTCAAAGCCCACAACGGTTTGTAGGTCGACGTTTGAATAATACCCTTTTTAAAAATTCAAAATCGCAAAAACAGAACTATTTACCAGGAATATCAGTGAAGGTTATAGTCTTAATACACTCTTCTTGTTCTATTTTTTTTCAGGAAATTAACGGTGGGTTGTGTTGTGCTGCTGCTTGGTTTGTTTTGGTGCAGTTCTACTAATTGATGGCCTTGTGGTTAAAGAGATGTTATTTCATATTTGAAGATTGTGGATAAAATAAGCTCCTGATAGTATGTGGAGTTGCTCTTAATATTTTTATCCACTCTCTTTACTTTTATTTTGTCATTATATGAAAATCCAACAGCAATAATAATACCCTTAGGAAAACTTTCTTTAGATTCTTTGAACCAAGTTTTGGGATTTTTTTCTCCTCTTTGATGACAATAAATTGAATTATTTTCTTGCAGTCATTTAAATAGACTCAAGCATCATCTATTGTTACAGCATCTTTCCTATTTTTCTCCTGATAAATTCTTTTAATAAAGAATTCTGTAGCAACTTCTACGTTCAGAGATATGAGATGGAGAAAGACGATGAAAATTATATTTTTTTTTGGGGGGGGGGGGTTTTGATATTAAAAACAGAGTTAATAATTTTGTTTACAGTTGTTAATGAGTATTTTAATGATTTTGCAACAAACCTTTGGCTTAGAGGATTTTATTTTAACATTAAATATTTTACTTTTGCAATATTTGAAGAACTGTGTTTTTAATACGTATTTGGGGCAATTTTTCCACTTGAAAAAACACTTGGACGATTTTTTCCTTTCTTATTATCACTATTAACTACTGCGGCTTTAGACATCGAAAAGCCATGACTTTCACAGCGTCTTTAAATAACTGAATAAGTGTAATTCTTTTTGGAAAAAGCAAAAACGTAGCCTTCCATCTATCTCTCCTTTAAAAGCGCTACTTTCCATGTAAACAAAACTTTTAGGGTAGCAGATGATAACTCATAACTTCAAAAATGTAATTGTTGTGAAAATAAATTTTTCCGAGCTAATGAATTTTTCCTACAGCGAAACAAAATCGTCTAAAAAATGTGCGTACACCCTCTGTACTTTTGTAATGATAAATAGATTAATTACATGACAACAATGGCTCCTGCAGTTAATTTCCTTGACGTAGCTTTGCAAGTCAATGTCGCATTACTAAATGCTGATTGCAATATCTTTCCCACTTCTACTAATGATCCTGAAATATAAAGAGGTTTGTGAAACATTAGGCACTGTTATATGAAAGTACATTAGTAATCTTAAACACTACACAAACATTTCCAATATTTAAGCGTTTATAGAAGCTAAAGAAAACCTGATGCGACAAATATTACTGAGAAAGAAAGATTTATTTATTATTTGTAGGCATTACAGACAACAGTACGATAACAAATAAGTTATTCCGAATTCCTGTAAATTATTGCAATGAGCTTACAGTTCTTACATTTTAACCAGTGGGAGTGGTCTCCCCTAAACTGTCTCGTATACTTCCCAAATGTGTAATTTTCCCTCTAAATAGGGTTGCCATACGTCCAGTATATACGGGACTGTCACCGTATTTCACAATTCAGTCCCGTATTACTATTTGTCCCGTTTTCTCCCTAAACTCTGTGTCATTATAATTTTAAAATGACTTGCGCTTAATTTTATAATTATGTGAAAGAAGAAAATTATATAATTAAGAAAGTAAAATCAGCTTTAAAATATGACAGGGTTAAAAAGGATTAGCCTCGCTTCTTTTTTTATTATTCTACGTGATCATTTTATAATATTGCTAAAATTAATTGATTTTTTTTTACCAGAGTAAAATAAGCTATTGCGTACCCACTTTTTTCATGTTTTATTTATTTAGCACCTAAACGTCCCGTGTCCATGCTTGACAATTATGGCAACCCTTTATCTCCCCGTGTGTACAAAAACTGTAACCCAGAATGCATTGATTCCACGGGATTCTTTTTGCGCGCCTAAGTCTAAAGTAGGGTATTAGTAGTAGCGCGTGTTTCGAAGGTCACGAGTAGCGCCAATACGACATTTGGCATTGTTAGATAAAGAAAATTATCTTTATGCAATTTGAACGCCTTGTTTTTAAACGATTGAAATGAAAATTGGACACAGATATACCATTAGGGTTAGAAGATCACGTGCCAAATTTCATTTAACTAACAAGGAGAGGTCACGACTTGGGAAATTCAATTCGTGATGAAACTTCGCATATTAGTAGCATACCGTTAGGGTGTTCACCCATTAATCTAAAAAAGTGCAATGCACAGTCAATTCCGAGGAAATGGCCCTCAAACTTTGGGCACAACTTATATACCAGTAACTCTTTGCAAGCAACCAGTGCTCTGATAGCTTAGATGTCAGCGCACTCGATTACCATTCGCTAGGTCCGCAGTTCGGTCCTAGCTGTGTTTTTTTCAATATTATTCCAAATTAAATTAAAAATTTAAAGAATATTTTAAATTAAAACGTTAATTATTTTTGTGCAGAAAATAACTTTCTTGATACCTTTCATTTTCATGAATAAGTTCTTCATCACTCACAATAATTTTTTCAGCCAGGATGGCCAAAGTATTTTGGAAATTTTCTTCACCCATCAGCATTGCTTCATGAGAAATTGAAGCTGAAGATTCTGATGAAATTAAATTATTTTGAGCCAGTAAACCTTGATAATAAATAACAGCATCTTTTAAGCTCAACTGGGACACTTCACTGTATAGTGATTCTTGTGTGGTTCCATCTTCAACCTCCGACACACTAGCAGTATTATAATTCAAAGACATTTTCACTTTAGAATATTTTAACTCTCTGTATTATGCTAATTTAATCAAAAAGCAATGCGAAACACTTCAAAATCCAAGGTGAATAACCTCGATGGTTGAGGGTTTCTAAAGGAATAGAAGTAAAAGCACTGTCGAAGAATTTCATACGATAATGAGTAAAGCCATTTATCCATTCGTCCCTTTTCAATTATTGAAATTTCGGATCATCTGCCTACGCATTTAATAGATTAACAGCTGCTCTCTGCTATTTTTATTCCAGAATTAAAATATTGGACCATCTGCATATGTATTCAATATATTAACATCTGCTCTCTACTGTTTCCAAGATAAAATAAGAACGAAGAATTTGTGAATAGAAAAACCCAATAATTTAAAACTTTCAACGAATTTAGAATGAGAATTTTAAGTATAGTTATAATATTTATCACCATTAAAGATGTATTTATAATTATTTTACCGTTTATATATTATTTTTATTATTATTTTATCTGTAATTCAAGTATCATATAAATAAAGTTATTTTCTGCATAAAAATAATTAAAGTTTTGATTTAAAATATTTTTCAAATTTTTAATTTGGAATAAATTTGAAAAAATATAAAAATAAGGAAACCTCAGCCAGGACCGAACTGCGGACCTTCCGAATGATAAGCGAGCACGCTGACATCTGAGCTATCTGAGCACTGATTTCTCGAGAAAAGTTACTGGTATATAAGTTGTGCCCAAATTTTGAGGGTCATTTCCTCCGAATTGGCTGGCCATTGCATTTTTTTAGAGTGATGGGTGAACACCCTAATGGTATGCTACTAATATGCCAAGTTTCATCCCGAATTGAATTTCCCAAGTCGTGACCTCTCCTTGTAAGTAGTTAAATGTAGGAGTTATCGTGTTCAGAATCCTTCGACTATACAGACAGACAACACGTTGACGGATTTGTTCTAAAATTTGATATGAACCAACATTCTTTATGATAAAACTGTGTACCAAATTTTTTCCATCCAGCTGTTTAAGTTTTGGAGTTATCGTGTACACATGAACGCGGACAGACAGACTTGCCTTGGACGGAATTTGTCTAAATTTCGATAGAAACCTGCAAATTATGTATAAATATCACACCATATTTCATTCCGCTAGCTGTAATAGTTTTTGAGTTATCGTGTTCATAGACAGACGCACAGACAGACATTTACCATGACAATACTTTCTCTTTGTTATCTTCGTATACGAGAAAGTAAGAAGGTGATTCGAAAATTCTCCGACAACCTTTAAGGGCAGGTTATGTATACCATAACAAATCCCGTTTGCAAAGGAACGTATAATCGGAGTCGAGTCGTCCTGTGTGAGCAATAGCATCTCAAAAAGAATCAGATTTATATTAGAGTGTATCAAAAGCATTTTGATTTTATTAAAAGTTGCATATCAAAGCTTACATGGGAATCTTGTCATAACCTTTGTAAGTTTAAATACTATATAACAGATTATAAGTCCTTTTATAATCTATACTCGTCCAGACCATTTTCTTTTATCTTGAGATTGGCTGATAAGTGATACAAAGAGATAAATTTATTCTTTGAAGTATTGTTCCAATTGAGCATGAATGCCTAGGTTGTAAGATAAATTTTTCAAAAAGCACTTTAATGAAGAATTTTAGTTTATTTTCTGGGTCAGTGTGATTTAAAACAATGGATAATACCAATCAGGAAATTTTCTTTTACTTGAGATTGAGTAAAATGGGATAATTTATGTAAAAATTGGTGAAAATTACTGCAGAAAGCAAAACACTCTAGAAGAAATTCTAATCAAATATTCAAATTTTTTTCTCTGTGCAGAGCACTTACAGCTATGATGAAGGCAATGAACTAGGATCTAAGAAATATTTGCATTTACTGAAAAGTTCTGGTAAGTAGAGCATTCTCTTCAAAATTTCGATCGCAAAATGCATATGTATAAATAATATTAAGTGGCTCTAAATCAAAAACTATCGACTTCAGAATTATATCTCTAGTATCTAAACGCGAAGTTTATAACAAATGTGCATTTAGGCAAAAATGTCCGCAGAAGATTGTTAAAACTCAAAAACTTATTCAAATTGACATGTCTTTCATATAGAGTAATTAAAAAAAGTAAAAAGTAAATTAATTTACAATTTAGAGTAAAGTATATTTGGTAAGAAGATGGAAAATAGCTAATTTCTCGTTTCGATTTTAGCCACCGTGTTTTATAAAATATTCTATATCCGTTTCTATTTATCATAGAAATAAAATAAACCCAGATTTATAAGGCTAAATAAATGGGATTTAAAGTAAAACAAAAAAAATTGTAAATTTCGACCCTAAACGGTCTTTCGAACGTAGTCAGATACTTTAAGCCTGTGAAGCTGCTGGACGAATTTGTATCTTGAAGGTTTTGACAAGGTTTGCGACGTATAGATCAATACTGGTTCAAACGCTTCAAGGAAAGATACATAAAGATTAAAATGAAATATAAAAGTGCTAAGCCAGCGCTGTGAGTCTCGAGGAAATGAAAGGGAGCTCTAAAGAGAGTTCTAACCAGGAGCACCTGAAAACTTGCAGAAAAGCTTGCACATTCCAAAGACACTCTATGTCGAGCATTAATTACATAAGTGGTAAAAAAAAGTATAGGAAAAAAGTAGAGAGTTTAACTCATGAAGTGACTCCAAAAAAGAAAATAGTAGAGTGGAAGCCTGAAACCTACATGATCTTAGATTTTTATGACAAATAGTCAAGTCATGAGAAATGGGTACAATTACGAAACCAAAGTAGGAAACAGTGATTGGATTCTGGCAAGTAGCGGAATGAGTTACAAAACAAGGACGGTTTGAAAACAATTTTAGATCAGTGTTTGGTGGAATTTTGTGTCTGTCTCTGAAAAAGGATCAGGATATATACTGCCTTAAAGAGGAAATTTTATGCTTTGACGAAGCAAAATAGAGCTCCCCACAAATAGGACAATGCTAGACTTGGCATGCCTCGAATGACCAAACACAAATTAAAAGAGCTTGAAAGAATCGAACTTTTACCACATCCTTTATATAATCCGGATATTGCCTCTATTATCATTTTTTTCATAGTAGACGCTTTCCAAAGGCTGTTGATTCGTAAAGGTGTGTCCAGAATCTTTTACTTCCAAACCAACAGAATAATATCGATAAGACATATTTCATTTGGCACAATGGTGGCAAGAAACCATCGCTCTAGATGGGCTATGCTTTGTTTTCTAATGGTAAAATGTGTTGTACCTATAATGCAATAAATTTTGAATGCAAAAGAAATGAAAATACATTTTTATAAACCCTAATAATTCACAAAATAGGTTAATTGAACAATATATTAATAAGGCTATAAATTCCGAGCAAAATACTCGAGGGCTTAGCTGCAGTGAGTATTAATCGCGAAAGACAGAGCTCAGCACAGCCTTTGGAGCGAATGCGTAAACATGTATGATGTTATACATTCTGTGTGTAAATATATATGTGAAAACCAACGTACTTCCTACCACCCACTATCATTAGCTGGCACATTAAAAAAAGGTATGCATGCCATCTCAGAAAAATCAAAAAACTTCTTCCTAATTCGCTATGTCTTTGACTGACATTATGATGGCTTGCATTGTCTTACTCAATTCAGGCCAAAAATGCCGTCTAGTACGACCGCATGGCGTCATCGCCAATATGTTTCTATATGAAATTGATTTCTTACTCTCAAAGTTTGTCGGGAACTTTTTGGCATTGCCCTGTATAATTCTTCCAAATAAAAATACGATACCTGACCAAAATTCTGCAGATTTATTCGGGATATGATTTCTGAATAGTAATGTAACCAGTGGCAGCAGATATACAAAAAGTTTAGAAAAATGAGCTAGTAACTGAATTCGAAACGGTCATCGTATTTAAACATATCTCAGAGATTTAGTTAGATTTACTCAGAGTTCAACCGAAACTGACATCTTAAATAAACTATGAAGTAAGATTTTAATTGTTTACAGCTTGTACTTACCATTCAAATTATACTTTCTTAGTAGATTAAAGTTGGTTTTATTTGGGTTGCAAGAATCAGGTAAACACACAGCAATAGATATAGGATGTGACTGTAAAGAAATACTTATGAAAGTATAGTAAAATGAATAACGCTGGTGATTACAAAATGAAACATCACACTTAATAGGTTATACAGGGTGTCCCAAAAAGTGGAACAAGCCCTTATTTCCTTAAATATTGATTTTAGACATGTACAAGTATGTATTAATTACAAAGTTTCATCAAATAAGGTAAGAATTTGCATGAAAATAATTTGGCTTCTGTGGAAAAATTACAAAAATTAAATTTTTATACAGCCCCCATAGAGCAAATATGTTAATTATTAAAATATTTATTTTACTTTCATCTATTCTCATACAAAGTAGCAAGTTTATATCTGCAAGATTGCTGATATATAAGAAGACAAAGTTGTTGACTTAGACCACTTTTTCATACCTCTCACGGCTGTTTGATGCAATCTTTCGACGTATATTTTAGGGATAATATACATATTTAAAAAATTACTTAAAGGACGAAGTCATGAAATAACAATGTCTTTGTTAACTCTTGTTAAATCTAAAAACTAGTCAAATAATACAATAAAAGTATTTACTAAAATATTTCATCTTTTGAACTTTCAAAAAATATTCACGGTGACAAATTAGCAGTGAGGTTCAACTTCCCGGAAAAAAGCAGTGCTGTAAAAATATTACTAGAATTCAATTGAAATACAGTTTTTCAAAAATCGGTTTACCATCAAATAGTTCAAACTTGTAGCTGAAATTATTTGAATTGTATTTTAGATAATTACAGTCTTTTTTGTGAGTTCCGTTTTAATAAGAGAAATAGAATATATAGGAACTAGCCAAGTTCCGTTGAGACAACATGAAAGTGAATCCGAAACTTACAAACAGCCAATGAAAAGAAAAGAAAATCCAAGAGCGCCAAGGCGAACCATGGGTGAGAGTGGAAGGAAAAAAAACATTAGTTGGTTTTTAGCGCAGAACAGAAGGGTCCAAAAATCCACTTCTGGCTACGTTCTAAGAGAGAAAGAATAGTTATTTGCCTTCGTCCATTATGTCACTTAGTTGTACGCAATGAGTGAATTTTAGGGCTTTCCAAAACTATTTGGTATGCAGTCCTATCCTGTGTCTGTCTTACTTTTGCATTCATTTTCTGTCTTCTTTTCTCGCTTTTTTCTTTTTTCCGTTAATAATCGAACACTCAGAGTAGATAAGTGAGCAAATAATAATAAAAAAACGAATTTTTTAACCTAATTTTTGTTAGTTCTCCAAATCTGCAAATCAAAAGTACGATTCGCCAGTGCTTTAAAGTAAAGCTTAATAATATGCACAACGCTAAGAGCAAATAATTGAGTATTCTGGTTCAATATTAGACTATTTTCCTGTTATACGTTAAAATTTCATTTTTTAAAGTAGGCTTTGCATTCTTTATGAAATCGATAGTTTTCACTATCTGCAAATAAAACTGAGTAACAGTATGCGTCATTGGCATTTTTTTTAAAACCGCGATGATTGACCGATATACTACTTGAAAAATATTTGTATTTCGCTGTTTTTCCATGTTGAATAAATTTTCACTTCTGCAATAAACATCTCAATATAAATATGTGAGCAGCCCCTTGAAATAAAAATTTAAAAATCAACATATCTCTGTAAATTTTACAGACAGTATAGTGAAAGTTTATGCATAGATGAGTGTAAGAGGGATACAATGACACTTTTGCTCTATGGTGCACGTATTAAAATTTAATTTTCTTAACTTTTTATTCTCAACTAACACAGGAGCAAAAGTGCCTTCAAACAAATTCCTACCTTATTTGATGAAACTTTGCAATTGGAAGTATATGTCTAAAATCAGTATTTAAGGAAATAAACGCTTCTACCACCTTTTTGGGACACTGTATATATACTCGTTATTAAGCAACATTGAGCGCCTTTGTATAAATCCTTGCGAGCCGGATGTTGCGTGGTTTGATTTATTTGGCGAGAAATGTCGCTAAACTTTTGGCGCGAATATTTGAACGAAAGATTGTCTACAGAACGGATCGTATCAAACGTTTAATAACTGAACTCCCAAAAAGGCTTTGTGTAATATCTTTTTATCTTTTTAGGATAAATAAAAGACCAAAAGTTGTGGTTATTTTTTATCACTACCGTTAGATATTGAAGAATTGAAAACTAGAGTAACTGCAGTTATCTTAACCGATTACCGTATATGCTGCAAAGACTGGGAGTTCAGTTTGAAAATTTAGTAAATATCGTTTTGTTTCTTGTAGCGGATGCATCTCGTAGTCGCTATTTATGATCGTTATACGTTAAAAATATTATAACTGAAATGATTGGACAACTAAGGC
>BGPR01023112.1:13454-24602 GCA_013235015.1 Araneus ventricosus | reverse complement strand
TCATTACTTCGTTTCAGTTACGTATTGCTCAAACAGATATTGATGCACCAAATGTAACGAACTACAAAGCAGATATTTCAACCTAGCACTATCGAATTTAGCAAGTAATATCCCTCGTAAGAAGTGGTTTCTTAAAATTAATTTAATATTAGTCGAAATTTTAATGTTTTCCTCAATAACTTTCCTAGTATATTATCGGATAAAAGTAATGTTCGTCCCACTTTAATAATTCCAAGAACACATTCGTGCTACGGACGAGATAAGCTCGTCTTCTAAAGAAGATTGAAGTGCATTGGGTGACCTTCATTCCAGTTTAGATAAGTTGACCATGTTAACTAGATGTCTTCAGAATATGTTCATAACCCCTTTATGTACAAATTATGATGTTTTCAAAAACTTGTGCAATACATCTTTTTTTAATGCTCAATTTAGCTGGCAGAAAGACACAAGGTAAGTTCATTTACAATAGTATTTATTGTAATAACACAGAATATTACACGGGACTTTAAGTCCGTCGGGATATGTTCATTACGTATATTACATCCATTAGTATGAAGAAGAAAAAAATATTAAATATAAATGAAAAGTAATATTTTTACTAATTAATTATGGTATTGATAAAAGCAGTTCTTTTTTCATTAACACAAAGAAATACTTTGCATAATGTGCACTGAGAATGCAGTGACTCAATTTTTCAAGCACAAACTCCACACCGTCCTCTATTTTTACAAATATTGTGTGTGCACCTTTGTTTTTGTTGTCTTGTGTCCTCCAGAAACAGAAAATTTGCTGTCTTGCGTTTTTGGGGGTGTCAATTCACTTATCTCTCCAACATCTGATCTAGGTCTTCCTTTTCTTCGAAGACACTTTTGACATTGTTATTAGACGGCTGTTTTACCCTTCGTTTGTATTCTAGAGGTATTTTATAATAATATATGTCAGAGTAGCAAATATACGAGTTTACCGTACAATTTCTATAATACCGAAAAGAGACGATGCCACCATTTTTTGGCCTTTCTATCTCTATCATATAGTGATTTTATGTCACTTTTATCCACTTACTCCATGTGACTGTTATAATCTCTTACTATTGCTTAGGGCTACAGGTATATCCATAATTGAACCTCTTTTGTTTTCAAGCAGATTTTACAAACTTCCAGTTCCATGGTAATTGGATGAAAAAAAACACACAGCGATTTGCCTTTCCATTTGAAGTGAGATCCTTGGTCTGTTATTCGACCCAGTCAAAATCACCCTTTTTTCAGCTTTATCTACTGCAAGAAACGGTAAACCTTTGCGATTACTTTGTACAGTTCCACATGCATATATACCAACAGATTTAGATATTCCTTACAATTCCACAGAGGAAAAAAGTTATCCATCATTATGATGTGATTTTGACAAGAGATTTGATTAATTTCTGCACTACACTCCCTCTAGACCAAATCTTTGAATTCTGAATCATCTTTTCCCTGATATACTTCAAATTCATGTAACCTGACATATCTGAACGACACCATAGTTTGTATCCTCTTTTTATTGGTTTTTTAGGATTGTACTGTTTGAGTGTCGAGCGGCCTTCCCAGAATAATATCATGCTTGGTCTATACTTTGTGTTTTGATGAGGCATTCTCAGTGATTGAAAATTTTTATTTGGTTATCCAAATTGGTCTAATTTTTTATACAGTCTATCAGTATTTTTCTTTTGGTATTACTTCATTGTCATTTACATACGATTTTTCATATCTGGAAATACCTATTTCGTGAAAATTATCAGGAACAGGTACAGAATAATCTATATCACTTTCTCCAATAATTTCGGCACTCGGGAGTAAACAGTGGTAGCTAAATAACATGGCTTTAGTCCAAAATCATAAAACTTCTCTTTAGAAATAGGCTTTATATTCCTTTGTTTTTTTGATTTGAATAGAGGTTTTGTTGAAATACAATATTACTTATAATTTCATCGTCTAAAACTGTTAAAAAAAATCAGTGGCAATGTTTTTACCTTCGAAAAGCTGATACACATGATGGAATAAGCTAAATAGGATAGTTGATGTACAATCTCTTTTCTTCAAATTCTTTTTTGGTTCTTCACTTTCAGAATTGTCTTCCCACTTGAATCGCTTTCAGAGTCTGAAATTTTATGAATGTTTGCCAGTTCAAACTTTGATTGTTGTTTATTTTTGTTCTGGTGAATCTTCGTCAGAACTGCTGACCCTCCTCTTCTGGTGTTTCAACGGTAATTCATCAGATAATGTTAATTTCTTCTGGCGTCAAACCTTTTTCTTCGTCTATACATTATTCTAAAAAAAAAATAGAAATCGAAGAATTTTGTAAAAGGGAGGGAAACTCTAAAATTTGTAAATACTCAATGACAAAACCATTAAGAAATACAATGCTTGGGATAGTTGAATATATGCAAGTGTTAAAAACAAATTATAATAACATGCAATAACAAAAATCTAAAAAAAGAGGAGCTAGTCAATTTTACCAGGACTTTTATATTGTGGGACTAAAGTCCCAAAGAGCTAATATCTTCACGTCATGTTTAAGAAAATTTTCACTGAATTGGTTATGTTTGAATTAAAATTACAAGAAAGTTCGCAAGACATAAAGAATAGGTAAAAAAATATAAAGTACTTACCAATAAATATTCCGTTGTTACGAAGCTTGGAAGTACGTCAGTAATTTTCCAGCAAAATGACCGTTCAAACTGAGCGCATGACGAAAGTGTTCACTCATATCCATGCGGAACAAACCGTTTATATAGTGCTGCCATCTTCTGATCATTAGAAGAAGGTTTAAATGAAAGAACTTAAAAGTCCCGTTGGAATTCATGAAAGACTTTTAATTTCATTTGACTTTATATTAAGTGGGACTTACAAGTCCCGTCGAGACATAAAGGGTTAACTTCTGTTTTTTCGCATAAATTGTCTAGAGTAAGCAAAGTTATCTTCTTTGGAGCTTGGGTCTAATTTCTGCGTCGCGGCGAATGTTTTAAAATTTTCAGTTATACCAATTTCATTCCTTTGTAATTTTTTTCTTCAATTGATAGATTCTTCAAAATGAATATTAAACACAGTTTGTAATAATTATTTTTGGTAGTAATGAAATTCAAGCAGATTTTATGGTTTCATCACATCTTTCCCTCGAGTGCCTTTGCCACTGTTAGCATTGAGATAAAAAAATTGCTTTCTTTCAGACATTAAATGCATGTTTCGCATTTATTAACATTATAATACTTTTTGGCTAGGATTCCTTCTGCAAATTGCGCGATGTATTAATCGTTATCCACAAAATGCAAAGTTTGATGTAGTGTTCCTTAAACATCAATAGTTTAACTATCAATAGTGCAGTCGATAGTATCGATAGTTTAAACTACCAAAAGTTTTCTCCCCTGCGGCGATACTATCTATATCTAGTGTTCTTCAAGTCTATAGTTTAGAGACTATCGATAGTTCCAGTCGATAGTTTTGAAACTATCATCTGAAAATGCGCCTATCGATAGTATTGCGCGTGAGAAAGATATCGATACTGCGATAGTTGTGAGAAAGTGGATACTATCGATTTTTTCAGTCGATAGTTCCGAAAACCCGATATTATCGACATGTCTTCGATAGTATAGATAATCTATCGATGTTTCAGGAACAATAGATTGATGCAATCAAGCCAAACGGATACAAGACAGGCGAATGAAGCCTATAACATTATCCACTTATCAACTACGATGTTTGGATTAGAAGTTCAAAACGTTTTTCTTTTTTGTTTTTCATTCAAGAATTTAATAACAGAATTTGGTGTTATTTTTAAATAGAATGCTTTTTCTTCCATCCGAACTGCATCATGCTTACGAATATTTTTTTACTTTCTAATATACGATGCATACAGAGATTTAGCATTTTAATCGTTGAAAAATATAATTTTAATGAATTTATTGGTTTTAGCTCTCACCAAGTTTAAAAAGCATTTTTGGAATTACAAGTATGAGTATAACCCTAAATCACAAGCTACGTGGATGGAATTCGGTATGTGGTATTAATAACAAAATGGAAGATCTGTAGGAGAACTTCGAGAAATTAGGTGAATGGGAATGGAGTATAGTTCCAAAATACAAACATGATTCTTTTCACAATTCTACATTAATAAACACAAACGCGTCATATTTTGGAAGTTCTCGTGATCTTCTAGATCAACACACATAATTAATTTTTGAATTTTAATACTGTTTTAATGCTTTCCCTGTCGCCAGTTTATAGTTTTAACAACAATACGTCATGAGTTTAAGAGGAGTGCTTACGATTTTTCTCTTAGCTACGGTTGTCATACATCCGGTATGTACTGGTCTCTCACCGTATTTCACAGCTCAGTGCCGTATTACTATTTTTCCTGTTTTGTCCCTAAACTCAGGTTGTCAGTGGAGACAATTGAGCAATTTCGATTTGTCATCATAAAATTAAAATAACTTGCACCCTATTTTATAAATAAATGATTGAAAGATGAAAATGATATAATTAAGAACGTATAATGAACTTGAAAATATTGTTGGGCTGAAAAGGAATTAGCCTTGCATGTTTTTTATCATTCTACTTGTTCATTGTATTTAATTGTTTGATTGTTTAAACTTTATTGATTTTTATCAGAGTAAAATAAACCGTTACCGAACAACTTTTTCAGGTTTTATTCATTTAGCACTTAACGGCCCGTATGAATGCTTTGGAATTATGGAAACCCTTCTCTTGGTTCTTTATTTTTTCCGGAGATATATAAACATTTTTGTCAAAAAAAGTGAATCGTATCGTTTTCAGTGTATCACGCTTTTTATAATTTTTACTTTAACCTCCAGATGTTTAATAAAATATTTTCAAAATTTTAATACCGTAAGAAGAGCTTTTTTCTAGAAAAAAAGACTTTAGTTTATAATTTTCCACTTTAATCTTGACTGTGCTTCATGATTTGCTCTCATAATTCTGTACGTCATACGTAAGCTATCGTAATCAACAAAGTTAAAAAATTTTTACATTAAAACCAAAAGGAATTCCAAAGAAAAAGGCATCCCATTGCCTTCTTTTTTCGACCCACTGTTAAGATACTTTTCCCATCGGAAAATGCGGACGGGATGATGCAAATACGATATAAAAATCAAAATCAGCATCATTGGACTTACGATAGTTTCCCTCTAAAGTACAAAACCGTAGCCTTCGTTGTATTAAAGGAACAAATTCTTTTCACAAATATTGATGAAGAAGGAAGTTTTTAGTGAAAGTTTCATGACAATCATAAAATTAATGCTTTATTAATAAAATAAATGAAAATATTTTCATCCCGAACATCGAGAGATATTTCATCTAATAGTAAATAATCGAGGTAATTTCAAGGATTGTTGCAGTGGATGTCCTACCACTGAGTAAGCTAATGGTATCTGCACCGGAGCAAAGAAAATTTAATGACTTTCAGAATTTTACTCACCGAATATCGTACATTTACTTTAACTCCATCAGTATGTTCCTCCTGTCCATTCGAAGTGTGACAAGACATATCCACAACCGTTTCAGTAGAACGGCAAGGAATATTATTTAAATTACCCCTGGAATGCGAGCCATCTGAAAAAATGCTGCAATAGATATAAAAATAAAAACTTGAAGATCTTAATCAGTTTATGATAATCATTTTCATGTAATACCAATTGAATTTAAATGTCGATTATAAGATGACATTGTTGTTTCTTGATTTATTAAGTTGGATGTTTTACGTCAATTACTACTTTTTTATGCAATTTTTAATTTCAAATATAATTCTTCTATGATGAAAGTTAGTTTGCCATGCTGTTTTCAGCCCAATTGCTAAAGTTTAAAAAAAATTTATTTCCTCAATAGATGGTTTACACTAGCGCTCATCAACTCAGAAACAAGCAGTGATGCAAAAAATTTAGCTTCTACTGGATAGTTGTGTTGACGAAAAAATAAGCAGTGTGGGAGTGACTAAATTCCCCTCTTGTAAGGAGGTTTTTAAAATCGTTCTTGTTTATTTCTAGTAAAATACAGTAGTGCTGAAGCGGCGTTCGAGCTCCGCTACACCCCTGGTCCTGAGTTCTCATACTTGAAAACGTTTGATCAGTGTTTTAATCCAGCATAACGCGATTTAAATTATTTTATTCGATCTTTTGTTCAGCGAAAGCTGTGCAATTTTTTTTCTTGAGGATCTGCAAAGTTAGTTTTTTCCTACCTCTAAGATAAAGAGATTGATATCACCTTATTAGAATTTTCATCCGAATAGTATTTAGAAAAATATGTACATACCCTGTTTCGAAGAGTGACTTCTAACAAAAGAAAGCGAATACTCAGCAAACGAGGCACGTTTCTATTGAAGCGACAGTAAGAAACCCATGAGAAAAATCGAAGACCAACTTTTGGTGAGACGGAGAAAAGAAAAACAAAAAAAGGTCCTTTTTTTTAAGTTGGACCAGCGACAACCAGAGAAGCACATATAAATTCAAATGGAGAATGGGTTCCTTTTTTATTCAGATTCATCGTTCAGTTGTGCGCATTGTGCGAATTCTGATGCTTTCCAGGGTAACTAGTTTTGCAGGCCCGACCAGTATCTCTGTTAATTCTTGATTTGTTCTCTAACTCCTTTCCACGATTTTACTACCTATTTTCCTTCATTGATCAATGAAATCTCGGAGTGAGAATGTAAGCAAATAAGAATAAAACTAAAATGCCAGCTTTTAAAATAATTTCAGAGGGTGCTGCAGCTCCGCAGTCGTAATGGACGAGCCGCCCCTGCTCTCTTATATACGCATATTTTTTACTGAAGCTGAAACTAACATAAATTACAGAAGAAAATAAAAATGTAAATAATCTTTGCGTTAAACAATAGAGGGAACTTTTAAATATATACAGTAAAAATTTAAATATAATCCAATCAACGAAGAGTTCGAATACAACATAGTTTTGAAAATTGATATACATTTTCGTGAGGCTTTCCTGATGCACATACGAAAAGTCCTCAGTCATGGCTGTTCAGCTACTGCCGCCATCTTGGATTTCATCCCCTTTTTAGTTATTCTTGAATATCTCGAAAACTATTCCATTTTCAAATTACCTGTAATCACCGAATTAAAGAACGTTAAATCTCTTACAAACGCATGCTTTTATTTTTGTTTCAGCTTTAATAATTTCCGAGATGATGGATTTCAAAATTTGCTACCATTTTGATGTTATACCCTTTCTTTAGTTTTTCTTAAATATATCAGATACTATTAAAGCTAAAAAAAAATAAAATCATCTATAAGTCGGTAATTTAGAAAATAATTGAAATATTAAATTTTTTAAAATCACGCTTTTATCAGTGAACAAAAATTTAGAAAAAAACATAAAAAAATATTTAGTTCAAAGCAAAAAATTCAAAAGTTTGAGACGCCGAACACATTTCAATAAAGAAATTAATCCGCAAACAAATATCAAAAGAATCTAGGCTCTCAATTATTTATTAGAATTTTAATATATTATGAATGCGATTACAATTTATATTTAATTATTATTTCTTATATCATATTTCTACGCTTTTATGATTTTTGCTTCGACCTCCAAATTATTGATAGAAGAATATTTTCTACATTTCAGTGTAGTAATAAAATCATGCTATTACAAAATTTTTCTAAATTTTTATTAATCTCAATTTAATAACGAAGCAGATTTCTAAAAACGATTAAATGATAATAAAAGTTTTTCTCAGTGATGCAACTTTCATGATGTTTAAAATAGTTACAAACATGAAAAATAATACTTTTATATTCTTGATTCTTCACAACGGAAAATAGTTTTCTTACATTTGTCGAACACAAATCACGAATCATAACTGATCATTCTAATCAAAATTCAAATTAAAAACTTCAAAAACTCTATAAACTTCGTTAAATTAAATAAATAAATCCTTTCTGCTTGCATAATCCACAAACTGAAAATGAACGTATAACAGATTAGGATGAAGTTTCAAACATTTATAAATCTAGCTGACATACCCGGCGTTGCTTGGGAGAAAAATACTATAACATGTTACTTTTGATGTAAAAATTATTTTTATATGAAATTTTATAGTACAAAAATCATTTTATAGTTCGTAACTTTTGGTAATTAATTCAGAATATCAATTGAACAAAACGGTTTTTAAAAACAGCTCTGAGTTCATTTTCTGTATAAGCTATTGATATAAAACTGTAAGCTGTACAACCCTATAAGCCTTCTAGCTTCGTCTGTATACGAGTTTAAACTACGCATGCGCGGTGGAATGATATCTTTAAATTGATAAAAAATTAACTATTTTATTAATTGCCACGAAATCTTTTCTAAATACTTCCTCTTGCATCATAGTCTTGATCAGCCAAATTTAAGGAAACATTTTCAGTAGTTTGGCTTTCTCATGTAACGTACAAAAATATAGGCGTTTCAGTTTTACTTATACCGGTGATAATTCGTGCAATTTCTTTATCTAAACTGTCAACTTTCGTATTTCAAAATGGTATTTTGTAATAAAAGAAAATGCAATGCTACAGCATGGACATTTATCAATCGGTAAGAGCCCAGTTATTCTAGAGTTAACTCCGGTATGAGGCTGATTTTGAAGACTGACAATTATCTTACGAAATAATTTAGTATTTCCTAAACATATCTGACTCAGAATCATTCACATTTGTATTCATTTTCCAAAAATTCATTAAACGACGTAATAAAATAAAACATTTCGACGTGCATCGACATGGTTAGAAAAGTTTACCACTATTTTTATGTAAACTCTTTTTGTCACATACATACCATATTATAACACGAATATTTTCGTTTTAAATAAATTTAAGATTTTAATATCTTAACTGTTAAACGAAAATTAGAGTTGACTTAATCATTTTATTCGGCTCAATTGTCAAAACAAAAAAAGCTAATACACGGAGCTAAAAGTGTTAAGATTGCAGCAACATTTATTAGTATATTTATTGAGTAGTTCGGCTTTCTATAAAAAAATTCTTTATATGAAAAAAATGTCGTTTGAATGTTATTTCTATAGTAAATATTTCAAACACTTGCATTGACATAAGATTGCGTGCAATAATGCGATTGCTTACAGCACTGTTTCCCAGCCTTTTTTGTGCCTTGCCCCATTTCAGTTTTTCTAAAATTCTTATGCCTACTATGTAACATAAATATAATTTTCAGTATACAGAAATTGAATTGTTCACTGAAGAAACTTAAATGGTAGGTTTTAGGAAGAAATCACAAGGAAGATGCTGAGAAACTCAATAAGTAAATTTTTAAAACCTCTATTTGAGAACTGAAATACAAGTATGAAATAATTTTAATGAAATATTCTGCTATATTACTTTAATTGTTTGTGATTATTTATTGTTTAAATTTGGAGAGATCCTTGCTGTAAAGGGATTTTATGTTAGTATGTTCCAGTTTAGATAGCTTCAGTTTCAGTCGCCATTCGGTTATGTGCGTTTGCATTTGGAGGAGGTATCGGAATTAATTTTTGTAATTTCAGCTTCTTTTTTGCGGAGATTGAAAACTTTTTTCTATATATTGTTAAAAATTATTCAGCGAATAGATCCTAAAGAAAAATGTGCCGTTCCTATCTGAAAATTTATTATATTTTACAGATCACAATAGGTGGTTGTTTTTAAAGTCTGGACGAGTTCATATTCGATTTGTCCCCATTAACAATCAAATGTCCCCTTATGGGAAATTGGCCCGACGTTGAGAAACACTGATCTATGCAGATATTTTTTGAAATATTTCCAGTTTTCAGTAGTTTGGCATTCACACGTAACATACAAGCAAATTGGCATTTCAGTTTTATTTACAAGTATAATTTTTGTTTTCAAATTCGAGCAACATCCTTTCCTAAAATGTCAATTTAGTCCAATCAACGAAGGTTCAAAATAGGGTGAAAAACATTAAATCGTTTAGTTTTGAAAATTTGTACACATGTTCGTGAGGGGTTTCTAATTAACGTATTAAAAGTCCTCGATCCTGGGGGTGAGTTTCCGCCTCAATTTTGGATTGCATCCCGACATTATTAGTTTTTCCTAAATATCTCAAAAATTATTCAGTTTTCAAATTACACTTTATTTAACGAATTAAAGAGCGTAGGATTCCCTATAAATACATGTTTTTATTTTTCTTCTAGCTTTAATAGTTTCCCAGACAATAGGTTTCAAAGTTTGCCATCTTTTTGGATTCCATCCCCATTTTTAGATTTTCTTGAATATCTCAAAACCTATTCACTTTTCATGTACAGGTGATTTAACAAATTAAAGAACGTGCAATTCCCTGCAAATGAATGCTTTTATATTTCTTCTAGCTTAAAAATGTTTGAGATAATTGGTCTCAAATTTAATGAATTTGTATAAAATCTTAGTTGATTGTCCAGTTAGTTTTTTCAAACGAAGGGTTTGAAAAAACATTAAATCAAATAGTTTTGAAAATTGGTTCCAATATTCGTGTGGGGCTCCTGATGAACATACTATAAGTCCCCGGTCCTGGCGGCTGAACTTGTGCCTCCATCTTAGATTTCATCCTCCATTTTTAAGTTTTTCTGGAATATCTCGAAATTTATTCAGTTTTTAAAATACAATTGATTTAACAAATGAAAAAGAGTAAAATTCCGTTCAAATACACGCTTTTATTTTTTCTAGCTTTAATAGATTCTGAGATATTGGGTCCCAAAATTTGACGCCATCTTGGATATTATATCCCTTTTCTTGGTCTTTCTATTTTTCTTCTCCTTTTTCGTTTCTACGATGCTTACTTTGAAATCCAAATATTTTATAAAAAATACTTTGTGCATTTCAGTGCAGTAATGAACTCATACGTTTGCAAAACTTTTCTAAATATTTATTATTCTGAAAGGATTAACGTAACATAAAGCTTTCAAAAAATCACTAAATAACAGTAAAATGTTTTCTCGGTGATGTCATGTTGTTCATGATGATTAAAATAGTTACAAAAAAGAATATTATGATTTTATTTGCTTGATTCTTAACAACGGGAAATTTTCTTATATTTCTTCGAGCACACAAATCAAGAATCATACTTGATAATTATAATCAAAATTCAAACTGATGACTTAAGCAACTTGGTAAACTTGCATAAA
>BGPR01023112.1:0-13444 GCA_013235015.1 Araneus ventricosus | reverse complement strand
CGAATAGCCGTTTAGGATGAAGTTACAAACTTTTATAAAACTAGTTCACATCCCCGACGTAGTTCGGGATAAAAAAATACCACTTCAGTATTTTTAATAAAAAATATTTTATATAAAATTTTATAATACACAAAATCATTTTTTAGTATCAAATGTTCTGTAATTAAAATGAGGACATAAATTAAACCAAACGATTTTTAAAAAAGTGTCCAATGATAGCTTTCTCTCTAAACTATTAATATTAAACTATATAACTCTATAGGCTATTTAGCCTTCTAGATTCGACAGTAGAACAGCTGAAACTACATATGCGCCGTAGGAAGGTAGTTTTTAATCAATAAAAAATTAAATATTTAATTTAATGTCACGAAACCTTAATTATGAATAGTGTTTGTGTTCAAAATTTTTCAGTAGTTAGACTTTCAGTAACGTACAAAAAAATTGGAGTTTCAATTTTAATTATAAATATATTAAATTTTTGAAATTCGTCTAATTTCTTCTCTAAATATTCAATTTTCATGTCACAAAATGGAGTTTTGCACTAAGAAACAATGCAATGTCATGAGCAGTCATCAATTGAAAAGAACGCAATTTTTCTAGAGTTAACGCCGATATGAGAACGATTTCGAAGACTCACAATTTTCTTACGAAATAATTTAGTATTGGTTGAACAAATTTGACTTGGAATTATTCACATCTGTATCCAGTTTCCAGACACATTATACATTAAAGGACATAATAAAACATTTCGATGATCATAAACTTTTAAAACCCTACCACTATTTTTAAGCAATTTTCTTCTATATATATTTTCTTTCTGATGGAAAATCCAAAATACAACTGATACTTACTTGTTTTTTTAATATAAAGTTTGGGTTCTTATATCCGAACTGGTGAACGAAAGTTACAGTTGATGTCGTCGTTTGGATGAATTCGGATGAATTATCAAATGCAATACCCAAAGATAAGAGTTCTTAAATTGGAACAGAATCGCATTCCGTCCATTTGTAATTTCAAAGTAAACGTCGTATATAAGAAAAGATTAATATAAATGGGTTTTAGTTTATTAATAAGTGTCTTTAAAAATTGAAATTTTGTTTTAATTATTTTCTACTTTTTAAGTTTTAATTTACAATTGTTATTAGAAGCATTATGAAATCTTAAAATCAATTTCTCAAATTCACTACAAGGTGGAGATTTGTATTTAGTATCAGAACGCGATTAAATCAATTAACTAATAAAACAAATTTGAGAATATTAAAATAGTGTATTGTCCTCAAGAATATAATAGTGCACATATCCGGTAGAGAATGAAAAGTCGATTACAAAATTCCATCTTTGCAAGTATGAAGCAAATTAGATTAATTAAATGCGTATAAAAATACGATATGCTTTACAGAAAATAAATACCACGAGATAGAATAAAGAATGTTTTATTCAAGTCATTTTTTAATATAAAGCAGTGTAGAAAATGTTTCAAGAAGTAAAACTTTCAACATTAAAAACTCAATGACAATATTTAAGTTCAACGTCTTTACTCTGAGGATTTTGGTCTGGTTTATCGTCAGGTTCGTAAAACATCATATAATATCCTATAATGAGTGACAACAGGGTAAGAAGGTTCCACAATATACCAAAGTAATGAAATACAATATCGCAGTGAGACTCAGACCCGATGCGATAATTAACAGGCGTGATGATGAAAAGGGTCACTTCTGGAAATAGAAAGTCATGAGAAAGTTAATTTTTCTTTAAAAACTGTCCAAATAACAATGGTAAATGCTTTGAACATGAATTCATAAAGCATTTTATAAACTGCTGAAAACGAATCAATGTACAAAAAGGAAATCATGCGCCCTTCTCTAAAAGTAAGCTTAGCTGAAATATGTCAAAATCAATAAAATCTAGACGAACATTAACACTTATTATAAAACACTTATTTACACAATAATGGAATTAGAAACGTTTCCATAGGGAAAGGAATTAAAGTGAGAAACATTTTGATTGTATTTTTTCAATATGACAATGTCTCTA
This sequence comes from Araneus ventricosus, assembly GCA_013235015.1. Classification (NCBI taxonomy): domain Eukaryota; kingdom Metazoa; phylum Arthropoda; class Arachnida; order Araneae; family Araneidae; genus Araneus; species Araneus ventricosus. The sequence continues at coordinate 11,410 of BGPR01023112.1, read as the reverse complement.
TGCTAGCATACTTTCTATAATTTCTGTGATACAAAAATCGCACAAATAAATGCATGATGCACCGAATGCAACGCTCTAGTAATCAAACCTTTGAACCTACAGCTACCGAATTTAGCACATAGTTACTTCTCGGGTAGTATAAGCGCTTGTCAAGAAATGGTTTCTTAAAACTTTAGTTGGACTTATAATTAAATATTTATCGAAAATTTTATGTTTCCCACAATAACTTCGTAATTTATTATCGAAGCTAACAAAGCTAAGTGGAAATTGGGGAAGGGAATTGAAAATGACTTTTAGCTCATAACTACTAAGCAATTGTAGCTATCAAAAAGATTTCAATACAAAAGTTGTGTGTTACGATGAGGAAATAATCCGTCTAATTTGAATTTTCTTTCTATCTTCAATCGTAAGTGAATTATGGGGAAATGAAATTTTAAACCCCCCACCACTTCCACCCCTTTGAGCAGGATAGCCCATCTACTATCTCGGCTGATATTTTCACCGTCCTTACGACCTATCCCCCGCCGGTTAAAATCAAATCAAAATTAATCTATTTATCGTGTTCACAAGATGACATGGGCAGAGCCTTATACATATACATCTCTATTACTAATAATAAGCAAAAAATATTTTGCCATCTATTTTCAGAAGAATGGGGAACTTCAGCATTTTTTTTATTTTTTAAATCGATTCAAAATGCTTCGAAACAAACAATAACATTAAAAAAAAATTCTAGACAGTTTTGTTTTCTTTAAATTTGCCATCAAAGTTTGCCTCTCAGAAAACGCGGGAAAAACGATCCATTTTGGCGCGAAACGGGTCTGACGTCAAAATTGCCAGACAAGGGGAGAAACACTCTTCCTTCCCGTTCGCGCTGTATAGAGATTATCTTTTTTTCTATACTTTCCGACTATCGCATCAGATAAAATAATGTCGGAAAGATACAAGTATTGTATTGTTCCTAAATGTCGTAATACAACTGTAACGGCACCCGATAAATTATTTATCAATGTGCCAAAAAATTATGTTATTCGCAAAAAGTGGTGTAAAGCGATGAAGAGAGATCCGAATCTAAATCGGGAATTATCAGCAAGCAGCGTTCGTCATGTCTGTGGAGATCATTTTGATGTGAGTTATTAATCTATATTATACCTATTAAAATTGTATATCATGAAGCACAGTCAATTCAGAATTCGATATCTTTTTTGTTCTTAAAAGAAGTATAAGGTGTGGTTAGCAGCAAAAAAAATTAAGATATTTTAAAGCAAATAGTCAAAGTTAATTAATTTTTTCCCATTTGATTACATGGAATTTTTTTTTCCCTTTGAGGGCAATGGCCCCTCAGAGGGTAAAAATATAGAAGATCCCACCTTCTTTAACAATCTTTTTTTAAAAAAAAACTTGCTCATGTTATTTTATAGCATAAATTTTTTCAATGGATATTCGAATGTTTCTTTATTGTTGCTTGATGGTTTCGAAAACCTATCCGTTTTTCTAAGGCGAAGCCTTTCTGTATAGTATAGAGCCCTATTCCGGTAACTGAATGCATTCACGGGAAGGTCAAAACAACTTTTCTTATGGGGTAATTTACGAGCCGGCGTTTTGTGTCCAGTTTCTTTGCCGGAACTGAATAATTACAGACACATATACTGACAAAACATTTGTGTTACTTCCCTTGTAATAAAATAAGTAAGCGATCAGGATTTTACTGATAGAAAGTGAGTAGCTTGCTTTGTTCCGAAGCTTTCAAAGAGATCCATAAAAATTCTACAGAATAGTGTGTCACATTTGAGTGCTGATGGTTGGAAAATCTGTTGCATTCAGAGAGATACACATTCTTTCAAGGCATTTTCAAATAAAGGGCTGGCGATACGATTCGCGGAAGAGTCTCGGGGAATACGGAAGACCATTGATGGGCGGTGGCACACCTTGTGAAAAAAACTAAAAGCAGAAAAAATTCTTTATTTGTAAAATATTTTGTGGAATTGAACGCTGAATAGTAGAAAAGCTAAAAACTTCACTTTTAAAATGTTAGCTGGTATAAACGCCTCGATTCAAAGCAGAGTACGGAACTTGCGAAAGAGAAGTATGCGAAGGAAGGCACCCTCGACGTCAGAATCTACTCGGCCAATGAGAGTGCGTTTCGGATTGCATCATGATTCCTGCTATTTCAGTGCATCTTTCGCTCTCAATATTTAAATAAATAAATTTTTCTGTAAAACTTCACTTGCATATTTGAAATTAGAATGATTTTTTTCTACAAATACGGATGGCTTTCACGTGTTTTTAAAAAATGCTGAAGTTCCCCATTATAGCTGCAAGAACGAAAGCGGGTGGAAGAGATTACAAATGACGACAGCTTTCCAACAAGGAGTAACATGAATAGTGTGAAAGATAGTTTAAGTTAGGAGGAGAGGAGGGGAAGTGAGGGAAAATAATTTTTGAGCTGATAACTTCTAAGCAATTGCAGCTATCGAAAAATTATATCATAAGGTGATAAATCGCCTAATTTGAATTTTCTTTCTATTTTCACTTGTAAATGATTTATGGGGAAATGAAAATTTCAACCTTCCACCATTTCCACCCCCTTTGAGCTGGATAGCACATCTACGAACTCGACCAAGATTTTTACAATACTTACAACGTATCCCACGCTGGTTAAAATTAAATCAAAATTACTTCAGTTATTGTGTTCACAAGATAACATGGGCAAAAGCGTTATACATATACAGGGTGTCCACACTTATCGTGATCAATATATATATATATATATATCTCAATGTCATGAAAAACAATCAATGTTAAATTTAAATGGAAAGACTGTTTTATCGGTAAAAGCGTATACATGCTCATTAGGGGGAAATAAGTGAAATCTATACGAACCTCTAAAAAATCAGAGAAATTCTAATGCTTTCTGCGAACAGTGCTAGCATAAAGCTGAAAACACTGCCTTCACCATCTTTCTTTCCGCAGAATATATATATATAGATATCTATATAACAAATAAGAAACAAACATAGCAGAAATGTAAAAGCAACATATACAACATAAACATTCATGAAACAAAATGTCAAGAAAAAAAAATCCGCGGTAAGAAAAAGCCGAAAGTTCTTAAAGAGAGAAAATAAACAAAAGTGGAATATATATATAAAAGGGGAAGATAAAATAATATAGAAATATATAACACAAGCGCAAGCTTGGTTTATCATAATCTTCGGGGTAAAGGACAGTGTTTTTAGCTATATGCCAACACTGTTCGCAGAAAACATTATGATTTCACTAATTTTTTAGCGGTTCGTATAGATTTTACGTACCCTGATGAACATCTATACGCTTTTACCGATTTACTACAGTCTCTCCATTTTATTTCAACATTTTTTTACTTTCATGATATATATATATATATATATATATATAATGATGTGTAGAGAAAACATCTTGAATAAGAAGGCAGTCGTTGATCCAATAAATACTTTATTTCAGTTCCTATTTATCCATTTTAAAGATGATAATGTAGATTATATGAACTTATAGTTATAATAATATCTTTAAAAGTAAATTCCACTCCATCGCGACGAATGGAACTTACGCGCAAAGGCCGCGTTTTGACGAAACGGAATTACATGGTGAAAAAAGGCAGTTACAACATCGCGGCAGGTTTTTATACGGAGCAAGGGGAAATTCCCTTGGGCTGGAAGCCGGTTGTGAATCCGGACATCTTCCATTTACAGTGGCAGTTATTTTTAAACTAGATCTTAGGTAGAAATAATTTTATTAATTAAAAGTACGTTAAGAAGCGTTTTTAAAATTAGAAAAATGTTAAGTTATTACAATTTGTCCCTCCCCAAGACTCGTACGACAGCAGGGCTCTTGCTATCGCATACCCTGCGAAGCTGGAAAAGTGAATACAGTTTTTTCAAAAATTTAAAATTTGATATTTGTTAAACTAATGATCATGCCCAGGAAGTAATAATATCAATAATGAATACGCAAAAATATATTAAAATAATTTCAAATGTACTTCATAAGAACAGAAATACGGAAACAAAAGCAAATTCTTTTAATTCTTGGATAAAGTTCTTGAAGCTTCTTGGTACATGTAAAAGCTCTAAAGGTAAACAAATAAAAAACATTGCTATGTAATTCTAAAATATAAATTATTTCACTTTTATTTTCAGAAACCAGAAAATTTAAATATTGGTAAGTGCCGTGATAGTAGTATGGCAAATTAATTAAATGACTAAAATTTCTTTCGATTTAGTGAGAATTTTCTGTTTAGGAAGAAAGATGCGATGATTCATTATTGGCTTCAGAGATGAGCATTTTTGATTTTTCATTGTCCAACTCTGTGCTAATCCACATCGCAAAATATCCTGAGAATTTTTTTCTTTTGTTTTTTTACAATCTAACTATACTCTCGAACTGTTATAGCAGTCTGGAGGATATATCAGATCTCCAGAGGCTTCAGAATGGAGGGAGCTGGTGTTAACTTTTTTTTGTGCATTATTTATTTTTCTGAGTAGAGTTAAATTCGTTTTATTTATTTTTCCTTTAAGTCATGTAATATTAATTTATATATATATATATATATTCTTTAGTGACCGGCAAAAAGGGCTCGCCCGAATTAGAGGTGCCCTGTGCTCGGTACGCGGCAACTATGGGGGTTGCCGTGGATCGTCATCATGCTACCCCTATAACTCTTTCAACTTTAAAACCCCTTTTTTTGGTAATGATTCTGATGCTGCTTTCGGACACAATATTAGGAGATGTGGAGATTCTAGATGCATGACTTGCCCTCTGTTTGATGATAGATGTATTTCTTCGGATAAGTCGGCTTTAATCAGTTGTAAAGCTTACAACATTATTTACTTCCTTAAATGTGGTATTTGTAGTATGGGATACATAGGTCAAACTAGTAACGCTTTAAATATTAGATTAAATGTACATCGCTCTCACATTAAAAATTACAATGATATTGAAAAGTTCAACATTGAGTTTAATCATTTTAAGAAACATGATTTTAAACGGATTTCTGTCTATATTCTTGATGTTATTCCTGACCTAAAACTTAGATTGCAGAAAGAAAACTTTTTTATGCTGAAATTCAAAACCATTGCACCGTGTGGTCTCAATGACATTTTCCAAAGCAAAATGATTAGTCAAAATAATTGTAACACTTCGCAATTAATTAATACTTAGGGCAATAGAAATAGAGGTTGTCGAGGTAGCGGAATAAATAAAAGAAACAATAAAATGAGAAATTTGGCTGAAGAGGATTTAAAGAAACTGCTTCATAAAGATTTACAAAAATTGGAGGAATATTTTAATATAAATTTCAACTATACGCCTGTAAAAATTATATTTTTTCCATTAAAGAAAAATATTGTGATATCTTTAAGAAATCAATAGATAAACACAGTACTAAAAATCAGCATTTTCTTATTCTCATTTATGATATTTATAAAGCTAGAATTCAGAGGATTGTTAAAAATAAAAAAGTTAAAGAAGACATTTTATATATGACAATAGACTTTAAACATCATATTTTTGATGCATTAATTTAAACCGAATTTTTGAAGAAACACTTGTTTCGTCCCCCCTGTAAACCTTCAAACTTGGCAAATCCTTCAAATATGATATTCCTCTTAGTCGTAGGTTTTTTAATTATAATCTCTTTTGTAAAAACATTGATAGCAATCGAAAATCTGCTCATTGTCTCTGCAATGAGGAGGAATTTAAGAGTTTAGTGGATCGCCACCATAAACACATTATTACAGGTAATTTAAATATAATTCAAGATATTGAATTACGAACACTTTTAGAAAAAGGCACTAGGTTTCGTCCCATTTTTAGAATAAAAAGAGAACAAATTTTAAAAAGCCTTCTTAAAAATATTGATTGTTTTTGTTTAAAAATTTGAAACAATTTCGATATTCCTCTTTGTTTCTCCATAGACTGGAAATGGCGTTTTTATTTCAAATTTAAAGACTATCAATAAGAATTACTATAAAAGTAACAGTTATTATTCCTTAAAAACAATAACAGAAAAATCAAAGAACTACAAAATCTTTTCATTCTAACTCCAATCGATAAAGCCTCAGGCAATTTCTCTATTATTTGTAAAAAATTCTATCTTGAACTCTTGGATAAGGGACTAAAAACCTCTGAAACATTCAAATTATATAAATCTAACATCACCACTGTACAGAAAAAAATCCATGCTTTAAATAAAAGAATGCATTGTATAAACAATAATATGACACTTCCATATATTACAATCTATCCAGAATTCAGATTTATAACTTGCGGAACAAATACCCACATGAAAAAAGCCGGAGAATCATTATCTAAATACTTAAATATTATTCTAAGTTTTATAGAAAAGAAAACTTTACTTGGATTATTAAAAATATTACTAAAGTGATTGACTTTACAAAGAACAATGAAATTACTCACATCGAGACACATGACTTTCAGGACTTGTTCACTAGCATCCCACTTAATAAATTAAAAGAGGTTTTAATGCATTCTTACTATGACTTAAAAAACTTGTTAGAATGCACAGAAGCGTATTGGCTAGACATTATTAATTTATGCGTCTTCAATAATTTCATCTCGAATGGCGAAAATATTTTCTTACAGGTTAAAGGAATTCCACAGGGTCTTGTTTTTCTTCTTTAATTGCAAATCTTTTTCTTCATTTTTACGAGAAAGATACTGTTTTAAGTCTAAATTCAGCTTTTAGATTTATAGATGGCATCTTGGTTTTTAATTTTAAAAATTTCTCTCCAGTTAGTAGGGATATTTATCCTGAGGAACTAAAATTAACAAAAACTAACGATAACTATATTAAAGCTAATTTTCTTGATCTTGATACTGACAGTCATAACAAATTAAAATTAAGCATTTATGACAAAAGAAATGAATTTAAATTTAATGTTAATAGGTTTAATTTTTGGAATTCTAACATCTCTTTTAAGATCTATAAAAACACAATATTACATCAATTACTAAGGATTAAAAATATTTGTAACAATTCAGAATTAAAAAAAAAGCAAATTGAACTTTTCAGAAACAATCTGAACTCCAATGAAATTCCCGATTCTCTTTATTTACCCTTATTCCACAGCGTTCTGTAGGGAAAAAAATCTTTGCTATTTTGCCTTTATTCTATTTGCCTCTGATCTTTTGGTTTTTTACAGTCGGTCTCATTTTGGGTAAATGTCTATTGTTTACTTTCTGATACTCGTAAAATGTGCCTGGGACTTCACTGACAGTAGAGGCTTCTAAGACTCTTCACTTCCCACTCCTAGTAAATTATTTCATCCACTCATGACGTTAACCGTTAACTGTCAACCACCTCAGCCGTGTTCACGTCAGCACTTTTAAACGATGTTTTGCGCTACGTGCGTTTGCGTCTGTTTCCTTTGTTCCTTCTCTAGTGGACTACTGGGTGAGTTTTGACGCTTTTTTCATCATTCTTGTTTTGTTTTGTTGGTTATGAGGTTGGGTTTCATATGTTTAATTTCAAATGGACCTGATATTTTTATTATTTCTGTTTCTACTTTTTAAATTGGACTCTTATCTCTTAGCTTTGTTTATTTTTTTCAAATTATGGTTTTTGTTCGGTGTTCCGGGGAAACAAACTCTCTTTTTAGCATTATTGCAAGAGTTTGTGATTAGAAAACACTGAATTCATTGATATATACGCCCGTTCGGGATTTCCCTCGCTTATGACGCGTCTCGGACGTTGGCGAACTGTTCCCTTTTTTGTTGTTCTGGTTTTCATTTATGACATGGTTTTGCTTTCTTTTGTTAATATTTCTCACTTTTCGGTTATACTGCTGCATTTGCGCATTCACCGCATTTGTGAAGGTTTTTTCTCATATTTAAATCTTTTTTAGAATTTTGCTAATCGCGTTGTGTCAATTTCCTAAGTTTACTTCATCTGAAATGTTACTTCTTTAAGTTAAGTATTTATTTTGATTAAAATCGAATTTCGTAATTGGTTTTTGCATTTGTTTCTATTCTTGTTTATGTTTGTATAAATATATATATATATATAAATTAATAAAATGTTTACACTTTCTTTTACACACTTTTTAGTGTATAAATTGTCTAGAGTATCAAAGCAAAGTTAGCAATTATCTTCTCTGGAGCTTGAATCTAATTTCTATGACGCGGCGAATGTGTTAAAATTTTCAGTTATACAAATTTCATTCCTTTGTAATTTAGAATTTTTAAAAAAAATAATAATTTAGAAATTTTTGTAAACAGAATTTTGTGTTATTTTTATAGAAAATGTCTTTTCTTACATCCCAGCAACATATAATCTGCATCATACATACCAGTATTTTTTACATTCAAGTATACGATACATACAGATGCACGATACAGAGATGAAGCCTTTTGATCGTTGAAAAATGTAATTTTGATGAATCTTTTTGTTTTAGATCTCACCAAATTTAAAAACCTTTTTGGAATTATGACTATGTGTATATGAACGTAATAACCCTAAAAACAAGCTACCATGGATAAATTCGGTATGTGGTCCTAATAGCAAAATGGCAGACCTGTAGAAAAACATCGAGAAAAAAGGTGAATGGAAAATGGAGTACTGTTCCAAAATACATATACGATTCTTTTCAGCATTCTACATTAATAAAAACAAAACGCGTCATATTTAGGAAGTGCTCGAGAGCTCCCAGATTCACATACATATTTATTTTTTGAATTTTAATACTGTTTTAATGTTTTTACTGTTTCCAGTTTATAGTTTTAACAACAATGCGTTATGAGTTTAAGACAAATGCTTGCGAATTGCTCTTAGCTAGGGTTGCTATACATCCCGTTTGTACAGGGCTTTCATCGTATTTCACAACTCAGTGCCGTATTACTGTTTGTCCCGAAATTCATGATGTCAGGGAAGACAATTGAAGCAGTTTTGATTTGTTATTATAGAAAATGACTTTCCCCCAATTTTATAATTGCTTGAAAAATGAGAATGATGTAATTAAGAACGTATAATGAGCTTTAAAATATGATTTGGCTAAAATAGCATTAGCCTTACATGTTTTTTATTATTCTACACGTTCATTTTATTCGCTTGCTTGAACTTTATTAATTTTTTAAAAGAGTAAAATAAACCATTAGCTACCGACTTTTTCACGTTTTATTCATTTAGCACTTAAACGTTCCGTATCGATACTTGGGAATTATGGCAACCCTACTCTTGGCTCTTTAATTTTGCAGATATGTAGAAAATTAATGTCGAAAACAAAGTGAATCGCACTGTTTTCAGTTTATCGCCCTTCTAAAATTTTTGGTTTAACCTCGAGATTTTTGATAAAATATTTTCAACACTTTAGTACCGTTATAAGAGCGTGATTTTTTAAAAACGTTGGTTTTATCATGTTTCACTTTAATCTTTACTGTGCTTCATAATTTGTTATCGTAATTCTATACGTCAGAAGTAATTTATCGTAAGCAACAAAGTTAAAATTTTATATTAAGGCCAATAGAAATTCCAGAGCAAAATGCATCTCATTTTTTTGTTATTAACTCTTTAATCCTGAGGCGACTTTTTCTTCTAGTTGTTTTGAAATCTGGCTATTTTGGGAGGCTAGGACATGAATTGTACTTTTCCAACCTTTTTGGTCATTTACTCCACAACCCATCCCCTTCTTAACCTGCCCTTAACCTTCCAGCGTTCGCGCGTTTTCAAGAGATACTTGCATTGTGCATCGTATTACATATTTATATCGTTCTTTTTTAAATTTAAGTGCAATTTTTATTTATAGAATCTTTGTTTACTATTAATCTAATAAATACAGATAATATAAATAAAAGCTGTATTTATTTTTGTAAAAACATCACGTTATATTTATGTAATACGATGCACAATATGTCGTAAAATTGTGCAGGCGCGTCCGCTGGAAGGTTAAGGCGCAAGGAAATGGGCTGTGGTGGGCAAGGAAAATTGGAGCCCCGAACACGCTCATCTCCTAAGCGATCTCATAGACTCCCCTCCCCCCAAAAGATGCCAACCGCTTCAGATAGGCCTTCTTCGTCGTTAAGGAAAAATTTCTAGACCGCCTCGCTCGGTACGAGAGGGTTAATTCTTGACCTACAGTTAGAACTCTTTACTGATCGGAAAATGCGATCGGTATGTTGCAAATACGATATGAACATCGAAATCAGCGTAACTGTATTCACGATAGTTTCCCTCTAAACTACAGAACCATAGCCTTTGTTGTATTATAAGAACAAGTACTGAAGAAGGAAGGTTTCAGTGAAAGTTTCGTGACAATTAACACTCTGACTTCTAAGCCGGCCGTAACCGGCCATGCTACTTCTATACTAGTGGGATGGATTTCGGCTGGTTGATGTTCCGAAAGGGGCAGAAGGCAGTTGGGCCGTGACCCTCGAGAATGAGAAGGCCTGCTGGCTGGTGGAATGAGTCATCCACAGTGGGCGGAAGGTTGCCGATGTTTAACATACCGCTTGCTTTTAAATTTGCGTTGAGTATTTCTCGGTGTTTAACATACCGCTTTCTTGAAAATTTTCGTTGAGTATTTCTCAGAAATATTGAATGGCCATATAACAACATTGATTTGAAAATTATTTATGACTTGTTTATGTATTTCAATTAGTTAAAAATATAATTGGTTTTTTTTCACTTGCTTCCCATTTCTCTTTTTTTCCTTTGTAACTTCTACGATACAAGGCTTCACATTTTGCCTTTCCTACATTTTTTTCCTTACAATATTAACCTGACTGATTTTTAAAATTTATCGTCTTTTTTAAATGAAAACTTTACTTCTCAAATGTGTTCTTTTATAAGAAAAGTTAATTTGTAGAATATTATCAAAATGCAAATAGAAAATCAAAACTCATTATAAACAAGGATAAAAACAATATTTGTTAAAAGGATATTAATTCAAACTTTCGACATTATTTGTAGAATATGAGTATCGATGAAATGTTAAATTACTTTTGATGTATTTTTATCAGGATTTTTTTAAAATAGCAAATCTGTGAACTAAAATTGTGTAAAGGACTAACAAATTTAACTTTTAAGTTCATAAATATGAATTAGAAATCAATAAGATACAAATTGAAGTAAAGATTAATACAACAGTTTCCTACAATATTTCCCCAACTGATTTTTAAAATGTATCGTTGTTTTAAATGATAACTTTTACTTCTCAAATGTGTTATTTTTAAGAAAAGTTAATTGGTAGGATATTATCAAAACTCACTATAAACAAAAACAAGTATAAAACCTAAATTTGTAATAAAGATATTAATTCAAACTTTCGACATTATTTGTGCAATATGAGTATCGCTGAAATGTCAAAATACTTTTAATGTTTTTTATCAGAATTTTTTAAAAATAGCAAATCTGTGA